>JAAAKG020138280.1:0-12675 GCA_010014905.2 Druon quercuslanigerum
ATTTATTCTAATCAGAGATATTAGTCTGGTATTTTCATAGTCACTATTCGACTTTCTCTAACCGCACCTCGATTATCGCTAAATTCGTATATTTTATTTCAATTATAGATATGCGATAAAAGAAATATTAATACCAAAAGTCTCTCCGTGTAGTAATGTCTAATTAAATGCAGATTACACAAATTTCAGAAGGCGCTTTTGATACGTGTTGACAAGTTTACTGCTCTAATAGAGGATCTCCATCTGGTTCGTCAAACATTTGTTACTGATTGCAGGGAGAGTGCATCCGGTTCCCATAATACTTTCTGAAATCTTATATACGACTTAACGAATTTTATTCCAAATGGATCATTAAACTAAATGGTAGCATGAAAGAAGTTATTCATGCGATTTGAAGCAAACGACGGAATACATTTTTAAGTTACTCTGAAAAAATATAGATGGACGACAATAAAGATATGTTTCCATCGTTGCATCATAGGGGCCATTAATGATGTCGCATTTAGTGAAGGAACGAATGTCTTCTCGGAGACAGTGTCGTAAATGCCTTGGCGCGCGTGCCAACGTAATACGACGAATTCCTCGAAGCCGTCAGACGATGTGAAAAATGTCACTTGGGTGCCGACAGCACTACACGCCCTTGGAGGGTCTTGCGACCCTACTTCTTCCACGATCAACGCGCACCCAGTGTCTTTCACGAAAGACGTCGCTGGTCGATTCTAAATTGAATTTTTTTTCAATTCATTTCACATCATGCTGCTAAGTACCAGACGCGTCCAAGTCGATGGGTATCTGCTCGCGACACCGTCTCATTACTTTTAAATTGGAAATTAGAAGAGCACACGCAAGCTTTTACCACAATACGAGGGCTATGGAACGCATTCAAGTACACTCCTAACATCTATATAATATAACGTTTTGTAAACTTTGCATTTTAAATTAATTTTATTGTTCATTTTTTGTTAAATTTCTTTTACCATAAGGTAAGACCCCAGTTAGTGACACTGTTTTAAAGACTACCAGATTTAGCTTTTCACTGTTGGAGACGCTTCAAACAAGAGTTTTTTTGTAAGTTTAAGTGAATTAGTTGTTTCTATATGCTAACAGCATAATGGAAGAAATGTCTAAATTGCTTATTAATAATTATTGACGTTTTCTGTGCTTCATACGAGTGGAAGCGTTAGTGACACCTATGATACACTGCTTTGAAAATTATACCCAGGACATATTTATATGCAATCATAATATTGAAGTATGCTACTTTTTACTAAGCCTGCATTTACATTTTGATTTCAACTAAATTTTTTAATTAATAAAGAAATCCCCAGAAAATTCCCGGGGATTACATACTTTGTGATAATTTTTCTGACCAATAAAATTATAAAATTCAAGCTTTTACAAGTGAGCACTTATTTATTTAAGTAAATAAAAGAACTGAAAATTAAGGAAGTTACAGAAAAACTGATCTAAAAAATAAAATTTAAAATAAAAGCTTAAAAGCTTTGAAATTCAGCAAATTTGATGTTGAACATTCAATAACGTTTACGTATAAAATTCCAGCTTTTTATGAACACTCGCATATGCAGATGAGATAGTGCTGCTAGCAAAGAGCGATGAGTCCTTGAAGGAGGCGATGAAAAGGTTGAGAAGATACCTGGATAAGTATAGGTTAGAGCTGAATGCGGAAAAGTCGAAGGTTACGGTGTTCAGAAAATGCGGCGGAAGAGATGAGGGAAGTGAGTGAAAGTGGAAAGGAAAGGCAGTGCAGGGGGTGAACGAATTTGTGTACCAGGGCTTCGTGTTTCAGTGTAATGACGGAGTGAGAAGGACAAATGTGATAATGAGGCATGTTTGGAACTGGGGAAAAAGTTTTTCGCAGATAATTTTGGAAGGAGAATAAAATTGTCCGAATCGGCAGTGATGAGTGTCTTATTTTATGAAGTGGATGTTTGAGGGTGAAATGAAACTGAGGAGGTAAGAAGGATACAGGTGAGTTATGTTAAGTGGACACTGGAGTTGTCAAAAATTCGGCTAAGTATATTATCAGAAGGGAGAAGGGAAGAAGGAGTTTAGGGATTATGACGGAGAGTCGAGCGTGTAAATATTGTTGAAAGGGAAATGTGTTTTAGAACAAATTGACTGCAGATGAATGAAGTGAGCAGGATGCATGAGGAAATAATAGGAAAATAATAAGAGACAAGTATTAGGTGTTACTCGCGGCGTAAGAGTTCGGCAATGCGAGGTGAAGCGAGAAAATAGGAACATACGTGTGAGGCGAGGTGAGACGAAGCGATGAGGCAAGGCTATCAGAGCGAGCGGACTTAGAGATAAGTAATGGATGGATGTTAGTTTGTAATAGATAGTTCTAACAAAATTATGTAAAAAATGTTAGTGTAAACATATTTATTAAATTCCGGAAGCAAGTTATAACAGTCTTAGGTTTTGAAAATTTAAAAACGTTTAAAATTCAATAATTGAAGGAGTGGGTTTCGTTGGCTTAAGATAATGGTTTTAACCTAGCTTATATATCTGTAGAAGATTATGATTTAGTTCGATTAAAAAGTGGATCAAAATCCATGTTTGGTATTTAAAAAAAATTGATTACTTCTTTTTTCCTATTTTTCTCCCATTAAAAAAACTAAGGAATAGCTTGAAAGTAGTTTCTTGATTCATTTAAAATTAAAATATAAAAAAGTTCAAAATCGATGTTTTCGGGACGTGCCGTACCTTTTATAAGAGATTCTCTCGGAGGTTGTTGGTTATTTCACAATGCTCTTTTCATGGTCCTATAGAATACGAGTAAGTAAGAACTTGAAAGTACTTTCTCATGTAAACAATTAATATTAAAGTCGTTAAGTTATGTAGATGATTTTTTGTGTCCTTTAAAATTCCCGTTAATGCATTTATGTCCTTGTGCTCTACAAGTCTTCATTATTAAGAACTAAGACTTAAAAACTAATATTCTATAATTTTATATTGTATCTAACTACAATAATTAAAATTTAATTTAAGTGATTGGGCATACTTTGTAAGATAAAAATTGACCAAATTTCCAGTAATCAAATGAATCCGCAGTCCTATTTTTACTGTTCAAAAATGAAGAAGTTTCAAAGAAGCTTTAAAATTTTATTTTGTCCAAAATATATTTAAACTTTAAAGCATTCAATTTTGAACCCAAGATTTACAATCTCTTATAATCAATTCTATGATTTCCAATACTTTAATTTTTTTCAATTTCAAGCCTTCAAGGTTGTGTCTAAATTTAAAAATAGCGGATTAGAAATTAAGAATGGAAATGCTTACCCAGGAGGAAAAATTATATGTATAGTTTGTATAAAGTGTGAAGTTTTATATATAATACTTCACAATATATATAAACTATATGTAATATTTCTGTCTGGGTAAAAGTAAGTAGAGGACTTTATAATTACTCATTATAAATTAAATAATTTAATATTTCAAACTTAAATTCACTATTATTTACCGGTCTTGCGAAATCTAGCGTCCAACATACAATCCAATAAATAGGATTCATTAGTACTGAAAATGAGTTTCAATAACGGATTACGAAACTTGCAACTAATATTATTTTGAACAAGTCAAACAATTGTTAAAAATAGGTGCCAACTAGATTAAATCACTCCTTTACTTTACTGTGAATGGCTTGAGTAATTGTTTTATCTTACAGAATTAATTTAGTAATAGAAACTTTCTACTTTTCGATACTACATTATTCAAAGGGATCTTGCCTGCACCTTACGCAAGCAGGTTTTATCGTGGATCGTTTATTATCTCTTTAAAGAGTATTAGTTACGGCAGGAGTCTAACGAAATGTAGTGAATAAAATGTAATTTCTTTTTATGCAATGCAAATTGAAGTGATTCTAAATATACTTGCCTTTGTTTAATTATCAAATTCTTATCTGAAATTATTCAATTAATTCAATTCCATGAATAATGAAGGTAAAAACGCAATCTCTTACATTCCGAGCGAGTAATAATTTTCTCTTCTTCCTACATGTACAATTTTATCGAATATTTTGCATACCATTTGCCTTCAACCATTGTGTGATTACAAGGCCCAAACTCTGGATAGCTGATATACAGTTCTTGGATAACAGAAACATCCATGAAGTCGAGTGTTATCTGTATAAAGTTGAGAGACATAATGTTTAACTCGAACCTCTTATCTGTATGCCCTGTCACGTGATTCGATCACGAAAATATGGACTCAAGGGTTTAGTGGTCACTCGTCATAAAACTTCAAATTTGAGTTACAGAAAAATAGTTTGAAACATTTGAGACGACGCATTCTCCTTGTCACATTGTCACATATTCTTCCTACACGAATTGCCTACACTATCAATTATTCTAAATATTTTACAAACAGTTTGTGATGTATTAAAAGCAACTAACACTAGATATTTTATTAAAATAGATGTTCATTAATGCATATATACTTCAACCGTCCAATTTATTGCAGCAATCAATGAGACGTTCGGTGCAATAATCAATTACGCAACAAATAAACATCAAACAATAGTTATCAGTAAACATGTTCACGGAGTTACTTCTGCCTTCTTCCCCTATTAGTTATAGAGGTAGTTAGTATGAGGTTTTAGTGGTATAAATAAACCGCGGGATAATCCCCGCTGATATTAGTCGATGAGAAATATAAGCAGGTCGTACAGGACAGCGAAAAACTCGTGCTGGCGCAGTCGATAAGGAACGTGGGGGCTCAGCGGTATCCCTGTAGGTACAAAGTCAGCGGCATTCCTATAGCTCAGGACCTGAGGTTAAAAGAGGCTTTGGGCTGAGAGATCGCACGGTCAGGAATATAGTAGGTCCTTTGCTAAATGAGCTTGGGTGCTTGTCTCGCTAGGTGATATGCTGGACACGCACTGCATAATGCAGGCGTAGAACTTTACAGAATCAGATACAGAGTCTTCTTCTGGTAAGGGAAAGAGGTGGCAGAGAAGTTGTAGCCTCTCCAAGTGCTAGCTTAAGGCCTCTCTACAATGAATTCTAAGAACATAAAGCGAAGCTACGCAATGCTGCTGATTCTTGATTATTGCTGCCGATTGGGTGTAAAGGTTAATAGGAAGGAGCATGAAGAGGGCTTCGTGAAAAAAACTGAAGAAGGATAGGGGGTTAGGTGATGAATGAGGTATATGATGAAAGGTAGGAGGGTTTCAGTGGACAGGTGTGGTGGATGAGATGGTTTGATGGTGATCCGTTGGTGGTGAAAATGAGGGAAGTAAAAGATTTCAGCAATAGACGAGGGTAGAGGTTAGGCAATTACAAGGTGAATGATGATAGGTGTAAGTTCTGGAAGGTGTAAGACGGTGGGTGCATAGTGGTAAAATAAATATGTACGTACATTGAAGAGGTGCGGTAGAGGAAGCAGGTGAGGGTTTGCTGCAGAGAGACTGTCTCTGGAGAGTGTGAAAAGGAAGTTGAAAATAGCAGACGTATAGTGTATTTGTTTCTGACAATTGCTTTTTCAGGTCAGTAGTGTACTACCGCTGACGCAGAGCTGAATCAGCCTTTCTTAGGCTCCACTGTAGACAAACCTGCAACACGTACCTTTATTTTTCTCTTGGTGTTTGTGGTGTCCATGTCGTGGCCACTGCGGTGCTGGGGAACGGTCTGTTGCGACGTCGGGCAAGGCGCAACAATAACTCGACAAGTCGATACGATGCATAGATAGCCTCGCATTATTATAATACCTGACCGGTCCATGCATTCGCGAGTATTCACTGTGCTACAACCATGAGATACTGCAGGGATAGTAGCCCGCCACCCAGGGTGAGTAGCCAGACCCGATCGGGCCGCCCACGCGGATGATTCCTCTCTCTCTCTTTCGTCTTCAGGAATACTCTCTTATCCTCTTTTTTTTTATCTTCACCACTCGCTCCTGGTGCACTGGCAAATAGAATGGAAGCACCAAGAAGTACCACCCGCTGAGCAGCGTCGCTTTCAACGCTTCGAATGCACACGTCAGTATCTTCATCGATGCCATTTCTGCCACGACCGTCACCCTGAAGCTGGGTTTCGATTCACCAAAGTTGCTAGGGTACCGTGGATCTTATTTAGATAACTAGCTATAATTGTTGTCTTTCTATGCAGTCATATTTGAGGTTAAGTTTGCCATAATTATGATTTGATCCTGAAAGAGAAGGAGAATATTAGTTAATTGAAAAGGTATAGAGTGCAAAGAGCTTGAAGTGGTTAAATAAGTATCTAAAGAACTGAATTCTACGAAGGAGTTAAAAGAGGCAAAGTAACATATTCAAGTATCTGACACATTATCTCTTCCTCCAGGAAATAATTTTTTTCTTGAACGGTCAGTAATCCTTGAAAATGAGTTCAGGGATGTAAGTTCGACCTTCCTTGGCCTCAGATCATTGCGATGAATTTCAACTTCACTCATCACGTCGCTTGCGCGAAATATATAGATCCTTAGACGTAAACGAGAGTAGCCTGGCAGGCTGATGTACAGACAGGTGTAAGTAGAATTACGAGGAGTAATTGGTGGTTACACTGCAGCCATCTCGTGGCTCGACACCTCGTCAGGCCGTGGTCACAGCGGGGAAACACCGCAATCCACGAGCGACGGACCTCCATAGGTCTCTCTTTCTCTTCGAGTTATATTTCGTGCTCGCTTGAACAATCGTTTTCATTCTCCCTTTTGGTATCTTTCTCTCCATCTGTCTCTTTTTCGTGATTTACGAGGAGTAATTGCAAGTGGTGAGCCCGCATCATCGCCTCGTCCCTCTTTTCCGATAATTGCACCCACAGGCAACGCTTCTAACAAAAACCAAGTAGAATCTGCACCCGATAGCTGTGTCCAGGGACAAGCTACGAGACCTTGATATATGGATAAAAGTCAGAGAAAGTCCAAATTGCACAATAATGTATTTTGATCCATTGAGTGAATGGCATTTAACAATAGGTACGTATCTGTTGAATTTTATTTTATGAGGACAATATTATATTATATTATTATAATTATTTGATTAGTCATTAGGACATCGGATGTACCCCCTTGGCGCAAGACGGATAGTATGTAAACCTGGCATTTTATGTCCCTGAGAGTCTGAGTTGCCCAAACAGTAGCTATACCTGCACCTAAATATTTTATTTAACTTATTTTCAAAATTTAAAATATATTTTTCATTCATATAAGAAAACTACATTATATTGCTATACTACATTACATGAAGAATCACGATCGCATGCTTCGACCAAAGGAAGGACTCGAAATAGATTGCGTGACGAAGGTTTGGCAATTGCATTTTTTGCTCATATAGTACTGGTCATTTCGGATACAGCCTAATGCGAATCGCGAGCACGTGAGGCCGATGCGCTCGAAATGCTGGCGATCGTGCAAAGCGATAGAAGAATTTAATGAGTCCACTTTCTGCCTTACTACCGCTAATGAACGGGCGTTTCAAGATTTTGTACATATTTATATAACTGATTTTATGAAAAAAATTTCCGAAAGTGGTATCTACAAATTTGGGATTTTGACATCCATACGGCAATGCTTTTACCCTAATTATAAATATAGATAATTACCATCTTAACAGTGGTTTTCTTTAAATCATGAAGAGCATTATTCCCATATAACGTGGGAAAATCTGAGAGGCTTGCATCAACACTGTAACGGTTCAGCAAAACTTTATTTTAGCAATAAACGTAATTCATGAGTACGTGGCGAGAAATTTTACAGCAGAAGCTGAGACAATTGCAACGATTTAGTGCGTTGACGAGAAAATAGCCGTCTAAATTCTGACGATTTGATTATTTCGACGGGAAGGCACAAAGACTTCGTGTCAGAGACCTACAAATAGAGGATGCAACCACGATGGATAAAATCACAGTGGATTGCGGCACGGTTCTTGTTTATTCCAGGAAATGCCTTTGCGAAGATTTGTTAAGCAATTGTTGGCTCCTCAGTTCAGCAGACTGCTGGGAACCATGGGCGCCATAACTGAAGCTGTTGAATAATACAAGATTCCTGAACTACCGCACTTACTCCTTTACGATTTTCTGGACCTTCTCGTAATGTACCTTTTCCGCTGCCAATCCCAGTCTGAACACACACCTATCCCGCTTTAAAGTATTCTGTAATTGCGAGACTCTGCTGTCTTCTCGCGAGATGCCCATAAATAAGCAGCAAGAAATCATTTTGCGCTTATGAATGACAACCTCTCGCCGAGATAATTCATAACGCGTTCCAGCTTTGAGAATTTGAATAGGAGACGTGCGTGGGCCTATTGTCTCAGCAGAAGAGTCATAATTCGTCATTTTATTACTCGTAAAATAACGCTTTGCTCAAGCTTAGAGATTCAAACTAAGTTTCTTTGTCAAGCGAGTGAATGAGTTACTTGTCAATTCACATTTCATAAAGCTCTAACGACTTCCCACTTGTCTGCTCATTTATGAATGGAAATGGACCATTTATCTTCGTAAATTGTATCCCTCCGAAGCGATAGATTCAGGTAACTATTAATAGAATACATACGTCTATTAGACATCTATTATCAAGGAGTAATTACAAAGTCCCCGTGTAATACCAAAATGATCCCATGTAAAGTATAATTTAAATATTTTTACATTTCCTCATTTTTTTTTGTTCTGATCCAATCTATTTAGATTATTACATTTTCTAAATTGGAAAATTATAATCCGAAAAATCACACGTCTTCAGAAATTGGTAATTTAAAAACATCCTTTAGGAAACATTTAAACAAAATATAAATATCTTTCGTTAAATTTAGGTAAGCACTTATGTCTCAATTAGAAGACACCTTGATAATATTCATAGACAACCCTACAGATTGTTACCATCCATTTTACGTACCAATATCAGAACACAATAAGCTCAGCTGTGTTATCTCCTTCTGTATATGTTTGGGACAAAAGAATTAGAAATATTCCATTGAATTTTTTTTTTTAAATTTTGCAGTCCCAAACACATATCCCCATAAAGTTAAGAAATAATGCTCCTGTGTGAAAGCTTGAAGTCTCCCGCGTTGAATGATATGTATGTTGTTGTTTTACGAAATTTTTTACGCTAGAGCTGATGCAAAACGTGTCAAATAACGAGGTCTTGGAGGCGCCCTTTTCTAGCCTCGACTTTCGAGACTTCCCAAAACCAGCTGGAAGTTTCAACAAATCTGAAAAAATTCACAGACGCTCATAAAGGTGTCTAGAATGCAACGCAGTTTTCAAAATTTCGAAATATCAAATTTTTTGCTAATTCCAGACCGTTTTCCGCAAAATCTTATCTTGGACAGAAATAATGATAGAGTTCTTTTATGACTTAAAATGTGCAGTTTTGCAACTTGAGTAAAGTACACTCTAAAAAATTAAATATCGATATTTCGCGAAATAATCCTTTAAGAATATTTCACGATTTAAGGCGAGTATGCAGCGTAGAAAAAGTGTTAGAAATAAAGGATCCATTTTACAACAATAGGTAACTCAGGAGAAAGGGGATAACGGCTCAAACACAGGTCAATAGTCGGGATGGAAGAGGCAGGGAGGTACCTCTTGTTTTGAAATGGTTCCTTTTTTTCTAACACTTTTTCTACGCTGCCTACTCGCCTTAAATCATGAAACATTCTTTTAGAATTATTTCGCGAAATATCGATCGTAGTGTACTTCAATCAAGCTGCAAAAGTACAAATTTTAAGTCATAAACCAACTCCCTAAATCATTATTTCTGTCCAAGATAAGATTTTGCGGGAACAGGTCTGGAATTAGCCAGCCGTTTGATGTTCTGAAATTTTGAAAACTGTGTTCAATTCTAGACACTTTAAGGAGCGTCTGTGAATTTTTTTCAGATTTTTAAAGATTTTCAGCTCGTTTTGGGAAGTCTACAAAGTTGAGGCTTATAAAAAGTGCCTTCAAAACCTCATTTTTTGACACGTTTTAAATCAGCGCCAGCGTAAAAAATTTTTTAGAACAAAAATATACAAAACGTTAAATACTTGAGACTTTAAGCTTCTACGTGTACCCTGCTAGAATTTTCTGCGATTTTTTTTTGAACGAGTGGTGAGCGTTCAAAATTAGGGCCACGTACTTTTGACGCCGACTTTAGTAAGCTTCACATTATATTTTAAAATGTTTTTGGATTTGATTTTAAATTGTACACTCTCTTAATGTGAATCAGTGAAAATTCACTGTGAATCAGTAATTATTCCATAATATTCCATTAATTTTTAACCTTTTTTCTTTACAAATGTTCCTAAAGTTTCAATAGACGTGATAAATATCTAGTAAATTTTTTTACTAAATATGATGTGAGTGAAATATAATGGAAACTTCCGTAAATAATCACTTGTTCTCAGCAAAAGTTACCTGTTAAAATAGTCATAAGTACGTCACTGAGTTTCAATAAAATTTCACAGATTCGCAGTGAACTTTCACTGAATTGAATTTTGAAAGGAAATTACAAGGAAAATAATATAGTACTTTTTTTGTAATTTTACATCAAAAATAATTTTCACGGCGGAAGTCTTTTTGACTTTTTTTGGAACATTAGTAATCGGTATAATGTTTGCAATTGTACTTGTAATTGAACTCGCTTTTAAAGTACCCTATTATCACTTGCAGTGAGAGATAATAATTTAAAATGTTCTAAATTTTGACGTGGATTCGTAAACATCTTTTTAGGCGCTGACAAGTATTACGGAGTTTTCCAAAAAATTAACCAGCGAAGTATAGCGTTAGAGCTAATATTACGGAAAATTCCGTAAAGTAGACAGCTCATTTTTTTATCACGTGGCAATTGTGTACGATTGAATTAACTTTAATTTAAAAACACTTCAACTATGGCCATTGTCAACTTGAATTTTTTTAATAAAAGTTTCCACGCTGCCATATATGTCACTGTACAATTTTTTGCAATCATTTATAGACATCTCGAATTTAAAGATTGAAAATATGGCAGGTTGATGAAACTCCTGTTGAGAATCATCGTGCAGCTGCTTTAGTTCTTTTCTTTTATGTTCTCAAAGCAACAACATCTATCAGTCTATTAAATACAAAACGCTCATTCATCACTGCCATCCTCTCTGATCCATGCTGAGGGAGCACAAACATTTCGGTCCCAGTGTCAGTTTGACGAGAAGGTCTAATCACCTTCGCCAAACACAGTTTCGACTTCTCTTGACTCTCAACCGACTAATCAGTGTTGCCGTGTCCTATCAAATAAATATGTTAATTTTAGTTTCAAAGTGGAATTCCTGAACACCTTTTGATAACACGCCAGTGTCTACTGATATAATATACTTTTTTTGCGAAGATAATTTGTTCTAATAATAAAGTTAGTGTACTACATACTACTACTATTATACTACATTCTATCTATTATCATATATTTATGGGTCCTTTTTCATTTAAATTTTTTGAAACCTGGAGGAAACATGGCTGCTGCCGCCAAACACGTTTTTCTTATTTTTAAGTGCGGTGAGCATGGTAACTTCGGAAAAGAATATATATATATTTATATATTTATATATACTATATATAAATATATATTTCTATATGTTTCTATATATATTTCTATATATATTTTCCAAAATTTCAATTAAAAAAAAGCGATGATTTTTTTTTAAATTTAGACTTTTGAGGTTCAATTTAGTCGGTTTTTTTGAAAAAAAGGAACGGCGAAATTTTTGTTTAATGTATTTGATAACCCAAGGAATGTTTTTAAAATGAAAGGCAGTCGAGATAATGGACATTTTACCTATGAATAGTGTCAAAAAGTTATGTGTTAAGGAAGATTTGTAAATCTGGATCCCTATTCAACTTAAGTAATATGGATTAACTACAATTATATCAGGACCGATAAATCAGGCATTAATTATAAATTTTTTTTTGATTCAAGCAAAAAAAACATGCATACAATTTTTCTGAAAACCTTCAACAAATAAATTTGTACGGAAAGAGCTAAAAATATTGTTGCATCTTTTTTGAAAATTTTGTTTATTATAATATTATTTGTAGAATCTGCTCGCTACAGGAGCGCATTCTCGTTTTTTATTTTCAATATTATTTTTCACGGTCAAAACAGAAACGATCTGTCTGGTTAAAACAAAAATATAAAGAAAATCTTGTACTATCTCTTTGATGTCAACAATTTTTTTGCCTGAAACTTTTCGTATCTTGCACGGTTTTAACCGGAAATTTAAAATTTTTTGATATTCAATAACATTTTTCGTGCATAGCATCTTGCATAGGTTGACCGGGAATTCGATTTTTTATTTTTAATAACATGTAGATGCATCCCATCTACAAAATGTTTTTAGCGAGTCCACATACCAAAAAATAAAATATTTTGTAACGTGAGTTGCAAAATTCACTTTAAAAATGGTAACTATGCAAAAAATTATTGCGCCCGCATCCGCAAAATTTCTAATCATACATAATGAAAGACCTGTAACTAGTTTTTGATCTTCGAAGATCAAAAGCCTTTAGTTATATGAGTTCGTACAGTCCATCGTCATTTATTTAAACATATATATTCTTTTCTTTCTTTGTTTACGAAAAATACGTTTGCACCAATATCTTAGTTTGACTTTAAATACGTCGGTTTTCTTGTTTTGCTCGACAGTATATCAATGATTAAAAAATATGAAACATAACTAATTTTTATAGTCTT
>JAAAKG020138281.1:0-12673 GCA_010014905.2 Druon quercuslanigerum
ATCTTTTATTTTTAAAAAAAGTTCTCAGGTTCAAAAAAATATTCAGTGAACTGAAAAAGTGAGTCGGTAATATAGGTCTTTTGCTGTGTCAGATGCCCTTAACGAAATTTTACTCGAAGCACTACAGAGATTTTTTCGAAAAAAGTTCTTGTTTTTTTTTTTTTGCTCGTAATTGAAAATAGTGTTTCTTGAGCCTATAAAACGCAACACGCCAGCTATTTTGTATGCCGGTTTGCCGTTTCCCGATCTAGAAGTTTCAATTCGAATAAAATTTGAAAAATATAATAAAATATTAAAAATGAATGATAATAACATACAATGGTAATTTTTCCAAATTAGATATAATATCCTCCTTGTTGCCGGGAGGGAAGTTATTTTTTTCCTTACTATAAGCGACGAAGACAAGGTACATTCAAATTTTATTCCAATAAAAATAGGTGACTGCAGCCCGACATACAGTGTTAGCTGACGCTTTGCATTTTACAGGCGCAAAAGAACGCTCAGTTTTTAGTTAAAAAAAAAAAAACTTGACAATTTTTCGAAAAAATCTCTATGTTCCGTACTGTCCTGACCTTTAAATTATGTAATTAAGATATTACATTAAACAATACATAATTGTAGACGTATTAAGGGTCCGGCGATAGCTCGAGTCGTGTTAATGACCTTAAAAGAACCGTGCCCAAAAAAATCTGAAAGATTCTGAAAGGATATTTCTGATAGATTCTGAAACAGCCGGAAAAATATTCTTTTCAGATTTTATCAGTCTTGCCAAAATCTGCATTCGAATTTTTCCGTTTCTTTCCAAAAATGTTTTGAAATGTTATTTGAAATACATGTTAGAATTGTATTTTGTAGTTGAGGTATTTTGTGTATTGTGTTTAAAATAATTTTTAATAACAGCATATAAAAATATATTGCAAATAATTTTCTAATAATTAATTTATAATTACAAATCCCTAGAGTGTATAATAAATAAGCCTAGGAATTTTATGATCAAAGAGTGAAAGTGCAAAAGACAAGGAGAGGAGAGAGTAGGGAGAGAGAGAGGAGAAAATGTGGATGTTGATGAGAGGAGGGGCGGTGAGTAGAACTTGGAGAGGGACTGGGAGAGAGAAGAGCGAACATCAATTTGTGGAGGGGAGGTTGAATCCTACAATACGGTACATAGAGATGCGCAGAATCCTTATAGGATGCATTAAGTTGCGCGTTAGAGTTATGTAATGCACAGGGCTGCGCAGTAGAGTCATTTGATATACAGGCCTGCGCAGTAGAGTTATTTTATATGCAGAGTGCACAGTAGAGTTCTGTGATACACATGACACATGTTCAAAATTCAGTTCATCTGGTTGAAAAATGAATTATTTTGTTGAAATTTGAAATCTTTTGTTAAAAAGTCATTATCTTTGGTCAAAAATTCAACTGTTTCATTGAACTTATTTTTGATGTTGAGGTTTTCGACAGGTAAATTAATGAAAAATTTTGATATTAATTTTGTTAATATTGATTCTGGACCAGCAGACAAAAAAGTTAACCTTGAAATTATTGTTTTATTGAATATTCGTCTTTTTTGGATAGAAGATTCGCCCCGTTCGATTAAAAAAACCTCTTTTGGCAGATAATAAAATTTTGAAACAAAAAAGATAAATTATTAGATAATTTATTAGACTTTTTAGCCAAAAAGAATTAAAATGAAAAATTAATTGAATTGTTCACAATGATGATTAAATTTCTACCAAAAGAGATGAAAGTTAAAATAAACAAGATCAATTTTCAACCAAATAGTTAAAATTTTAACTAAAAAATCAGTCAAAACTAAAAAAGCATCAACCAAAACCGATGAATTTTCAACTAAATAAATTTGTTAGAAAATCCTAATTTTACGTTGAAAATCTAATTATTATGTCGAAATTTCAACTTTTTGGTTAAGAATTCCACTGTTAAATTAAAAAATGACTATTTTGTTGAAAATTTGCCTGTTTGGCTTTAAAATTCAACAATTTGACGGAAATTTTTTTTCTCTTCACTGAAAAATTTGTTCTATTTTATTATTAGTTAAAAATTGATCAATTTTTAATTGAAAATTCAATAATTCTGTTGAAAATTTACTTGATTGAATGTAGAACTACTTTGTTGAAATTTAATTTTATTAGTTGATGATTCAGCGTTGTAGTTGAAAATAATATTATTTGTGGAAAATCGTTTTTTGTTTTAATTAAACATTTAACTATTCAATTTTTTAATTGAAAATCGATTGTTGTATTCGTTATTCAACATTCAATATTTTTTAGGCATTCAAACAAAACTGGAGGTTCGGCCAAAGAAATTCGAAAAAAATTTCACTAATTACAATTGGTGGTATGGGTTTTATCCTAATATTGTCGATTTGAAGACCTTTTTCTATTTTTGTTAGCCGCATTCTATTTTCTCTAAGCTGGATTATCATAGCTTCCCGTTCCATTCCAGTGCAATTGCTGGCTTGCAGATTAATCCAAGGCGGGTAGCTTGGTAACTATTAAAAAAAATTGTTATCGTCACAGTAAATGCCACTTGATCAATTTGATTCTCTAAGCTTACTACAGATTGAATAGGATTATTCTGGATGACGTATAATTATTGTGGTTTATAATCCACATTTCACGTGTATGTATCAAATAACGCTATTTTGAAAATGCTTTTCGATCCTTTCTTTCTTCGACAAAGATCATCAGAAAAAACTTGAACTAAAATAGTAATAAAGCTACGGGGTCACTTACCTACCGAGCATGTTTCTGTTCCATACTAAGTTACCTTCGATCGGTAATGTAGATCCTGCAGACACTTGCCGACGGATGGCAACTTAACTTGGAAAAAAGACCTTGCTCGAGCGGTAAGTGGCGTAATGTAACCATAGCTGTACTACTACCAAGTAGTTACATATTTACAACCAAATAGTGGAAATTTCAAGGAAAAGTGACGAATTTTAAACAAAATAATAGAAATTTTAGACTATAAGTATAATATATTAAGCAAATAGTTTCATTTTCAACTAAATTGTTAAATTTTCTAGTCAAAAAAAACAAATTTTTAGAAGAAAGTTGAATTTTGTTTTGTAAAGGACGAAATTTCAATCGAAAATTACAAGTGTTCAAACAGTTAAATTTTCAACAAAATAATTAAACGTTCAACATGAGAGTTCAATTTTAAAGAAAAAAAAAATTTTTAACGACATGGTTGAGTTTTCAAATAAAATGGAGAGAAAAATTTTTAACAAAAAATGGAATAGTTAAATTTGGAGTTAAAAAATCCATTTCACAAAAAATAAAAACACTCATTTTCAACCAAAGAAATAGAACTTCAACTAATCAAATGGATTTTTAACAAATTAGTGAAACTATAAACTAAGAGTTAAATTGTCAATCAAGTAAAAGAATTTTCTATAGAAAAATACAAATTAGCAACAAAATACATGAATTTTCATAACAAAATTTTCGAATATTCGACTAAAAACTGTCAACTTTCCAACAATAATGGAATAGTTTAATTTTCTGTTTAAATAATTAATTTTTAACCAGATAAGAACGAATTCTCATAAAATAATTAAACCTTCAACCAATTAAAAGAAACGTTTAACAAAGTACTTTAATTTTTAATCAACTAATAGAATTTTTCAAATAAAGTACAAATTAATTCTAAATAAAAATTAAACAAGAAATAGAAAGTTAAATTTCTTCCAAGTTTTTGAATTTTCAGTTTAAAAAGAATAATTCTCAACAAAAAATTTAGTAGA
The DNA here is from genome assembly GCA_010014905.2 of Druon quercuslanigerum. Taxonomy (NCBI): domain Eukaryota; kingdom Metazoa; phylum Arthropoda; class Insecta; order Hymenoptera; family Cynipidae; genus Druon; species Druon quercuslanigerum. The sequence continues at coordinate 3,767 of JAAAKG020138281.1, forward strand.
TTATAGTTTTACCGAATTGTTTTATTTATTTTAAATAAAAAACGTTTGAAGTTGGACAAAAAAAAAGCCTTCGCAACGAAAAAGACCAATTTTTTTACAAAAGAGTTCAATTTTTGACCCGAAAATATGAATTTTTATCAAAAAAGTTCATTCTTAACTAAACAGTTGACAATTAAACTAAAATAGATGAATTTTGAAATACTGATTTTCAAATAGTAGTCGAATAGATCAATTTTCAATTTAAAAAATTAATTTTAAGCAAGAAAAAAACGAATTTTCAACCAAATTGTTGAAACTTTAACCAAATAGTTGCAATTTTGACAAAGAATATTAATTTTCTACTAAATACTAGTATTTTTAGCCAAGAGATGAATTCTCAAATTTTTCGACCGCTTTTTAAATTTTAAAGCCAAAAATATGATTTTCAACTAAAATGTTTAATTTTCAGGCGTTTTTTTATTTTTTTTTTACCAAATTCTGGAATTTTCAATGAATTTGCTTCAAAAAAGTAAAATTATGAGCCCTTCATAAAAATAATTCTTTTTATGCATATAAAATTTAATATGAAAACCAAATAATTGCATTTTGAACTAAAAAGAATACATTTTTATCGAAGCAGATTAAATTTGTACCAAAAATTACGAATTTTCAATCAAACAAGTTGAGCTCTCGACTAAAACAGACAAGTTTTCAACCAAATAGTTAAATTTTTAACTGAAGAGGATTAATTTTTAACCAAAAAAAAATAGCTTCATTATCAGTATAAAATTTTATTTTCAACTAAAATTGAAACGAATTTTCACCAAAAATGTTAAATTTTCTACCAAAGAGCTGAATCTTTAAATAGAAAAATGGATTTTTAACAAAGTAGGAGAAACCTTCCTACAATGGATAGTGGAACCTAAAGTAGATAATAATTAATTAGCTCTTAGTTAATAATTTTCCAATTTACGCTGCAGGACGATTTCCCCTGGTTGAATTTTTAAATAATATAGTTACATTTCTAAGAAAATATTGAGATTTTCAACTAAATAATAGAATTTTTAACCAAACGCGATGAATTCCGAATTCTAATTAATTCTATTGTTACACATTGCCGATTAGTGGTCAAACCATTTTTCTAGAGAAACAGATTTTTTTCTCGTTCCTCCTGGAAAACAAAATATTTGACTAGCAATCAGCAATATCGAATATCAGAAATTAATTTCTTGAAAGATAAGTTCGGATTGGTTTCCGATTGTTTGGCCCCGGTTTAATTTGGATTTGAGTTTAAGAATTGCCAAGGATTAAAAGATGATTTTGACTTAGACTCGAATTGATGCGGATTGAATTTTTTTTGTTGTAGTGACCGATTCAACCGGATCAAACTTGCTTATTCAGATTGGATTGATTCGGACCTAGATCTCGTAAACATTCTTTCATCCAAAAATAGTTGGACAGACAGCCAAACATAATTACGATACTGTTTTAATCGCACTATAGATAATATTTCATCTGCTAGTATTAATTTACAGAAACCACAGAATTATGCAATGATGACCTATAGTCACGAGTGATACCCGGCAGCGTGTCCGTTTTCAAAAGTATCTCCTTGAAGTCTACCAGTCTGCTACTTTGCCTTCTTTAGTGCAGTAATAAGTATATCATAAACTTCTCTAGAACAGAAATGTTGAAAGTCACACGCAACCTTGGAGAAAACACTTGCTCTCGATCAAACGTAAGATAATCCAAATTATTTGTTCGACTTTACAAAAAACACACAAGATAAATGTTATTGCTCGTGACACAAACGAAAAAAAAACACATAAACTTGGCTCTTTAACCTAAACGGTTGTGCGAAGAGGACGATGCTCAGAATGTTCCGCATCGAAAGGGAAACTGCATTCCAGGTAAATCTTAACTATTGTATCCTGATTAATAAAATTATATTTTATGTACTATACATTACACAGAAAAAAATGACATTTAATTTTAAAGAAAAAAACTTTCTGAAAAAAGAACCGGAACTGAGTCACTTTGATGAATAGAAAAATTTAAAACGATTCAAATTTTTTTATTTTGTCATTCATTATTACAACGAATATAGCTTAAACAAAATTTAAACCTTAGTTTTTCTGTTACTATTGTCATTGTAAGAACTGCTATATGGTCCATTAATAAAACCTTATCTAAATTGCTCTTTACTTTCTCACCCTGGATATATGATATCTTTGCAAACAAAACTCACAATTATTCTGATATCGTTGCAAAATGTTTAATTTAATTATGTTTTAAGGCAAAGATGAATTTTTATCGGTATATTCAAATATTTTCAGATCATGTTCAGCATGCTGGCACTGATTAATTTAGTGCCAACAGGAATGACAGTGGGGTATTCAGCTATTGCTCTACCTTATTTGAACAACACCATGGATATTACTCTAACAGATCAGCAATCAACATTATTTGGTAAGAATTCTTTCTTGAAAGAAAATTTATAAAACTGACTTTTTAAAGGCTTCTATTTACAGCATCAATCCCATCAATATTTATGCTATTTGGTTGCGTAACAAGCATCTACACCCTAACCCTTGGAAGAAGACTAGCAATTTCTCTCGGAAGTTTAACAAACATTTTAGGATGGACGCTTATAGCTTCAAGCTACAATGTGTCTCAATTATTGACAGGCAGAGTAGTTGCAGGTATGTACAAATATTTTTTTCAATTCATAACAAAAAATCTAATAAACTGAATGAGTCAACATTTTTTTCTATTTGCAGGATTTGCAATGGGATTGTGCACCGTTCCAGGAGTAGCTTACATATCAGAGATGACAACCATAAAACTTGCACCAACTCTCAATTCTTGTTCGAGTCTCTTTATTTCCTTGGGAATGTTGATGATATATTTTCTCGGCTATGTTATCGAGGTATGCCGAAAACTTCTTTATATCAATGATAAAAGCTGTATTTCCTTATTCCAATTCTAAATTAAATTTAGGGAAAGTGGAGAATTGTGGCTGGTTGTTCAGTACTTGTCTCAGTGATATCAACACTATCATCAATTCTTTTTCTTCCTGAAAGTCCGAGATGGCTCCTGATCAAAAATGAGGAGGAGAAGGCCAGAAAATCCCTCCTACGTCTTCGTGGACTGAAATCCGAAACTGAAGCTTTTCAGACCGAATTCGTCAATATGGTTGAGTACAACAAGTGCGGAGAAAAAAGAACTAGGAATAAGGATGATTCAGTAATGAATACCCAAGACTCAGGATTTGGTCCAAATGTAAACAAATCAGTTTTCCAAAAATTGTGGCTGAATTTTCAGTTCCTCGTCTCGATGATGAAACTTCCGGAAGTCTGGAAGCCATTTTTGATCCTTAATAGTTTCTTCTTCTTTCAACAATTTTGTGGAATCTATGTAATTAGTGCGTATGCTGTAAAAGTCGTTTCGAGTGCTGGAATTACTCAGAATCCTTTTTTGGTCACAGTGATGTTTGGAATCCTTCAAATTTCTGGTGAATTGGCACAAATTTTGAGCAGCTCAAGGTAAGATATCACAAAAGTTTTTCCAATATCCAATTATTAAAAAGCGCTTGGCTCCATTTTCGATTAATCTCGAAACTATCTCGAAACTACCGAGCACATGGATATAAAAAATATAATGTCTAGATTTTTGAAGATTTCTAAAAAAGAAGCTTTCTCTTAGAATTTTCAAATATTTCAAGAGAAAGAAAAAAATGTCTTAAAATTACTGGGAGAATTTGAACTGCTTTTAAATTTAAAAATAAATAAATTAGAAGAGAAAATTGACAACGATTTTAAAACATTTTCAAATATTTTCTAACAGTTTGAAAAATAATGTGGAGAATTTCAAAGCCAAATTTTTAAATTAGCAATATTATTAATAGACACATTTTAAAAGGTTAGAAAAAGCATATATTTTTAAATATTTGGAAATCAAAATTTTGAAGCTTCTTAAAGATCTTGAAAGGTTTCACGATGATAAAAAAATTTCTTATAATTTATGGGAATAATTAAACTGTGACTTTATTTTGAGTTTAAGAGAAAATGAACAATTGTCAAACATCTTAAATTATTTCCTAAAATTTCGTAAAAGAATGTGGACGATTTTAAAGCCAAATTTTTCAATTTGCATGATTGCAAAGTTTGATAAAAAAAACAAGCGTAATATAAAGAGACCTTAGAAGTTTCAAAAAAAAAAAAAATTAATCAATTTAAAAGTTTAACACATTTCAAAAAAATTTTAAACAATTTATATTTTTGAATATTTTCTAATAATAAATTACAAGATTTAAAAAGATTTTTGAAGGTTTCACGATAGTAGAAAGTGTCTTTAAATTCTTGGGACAATTTAAACTGCCTTTTATTTTTAAAACCTAATTTTACGTTAATAGTTTTAATGTTAAAAAGTAAACATTCTTATACTTCTTATAAAGTAAATCTTCTTTCTGTTTATGTTTATAAGATATACTAACGTAAAATTTTATTATTGAACCAAAAGTAGACAATTTTTTAAGCAACAAAATAAATTTTTGAATGAAATAATAAATCTTTCACTAACAAAAAATTAATTTTTAACCCAAGAGTTGAACTTCCAAAACAAAAGATGAATTTTCTAAAAAAAAAATCAACAAAATAGTTAATCTTTCAAACAGATGAATTTTCAACCAAAAGATACAATATTTTTTAAAAAAGATAAATTTTTCAACAAAAAATAGAATAGTTGTAAGATTTTCAGTTTAAAAAATTAATTTTTAACCAAATTTTTAATGTTTAAAAGAATTTCCAAACTATTAGTTAAATGTTTTACAATTATTTTCCAACTAAATATCTGGATTTTTAACCAAAGAAAATATATTTAGAACCAAACAAAATAGTTAAATGTTTAAGCAAAGAACTCTAGTTTTAACTGAAATAGTAAATCTTCAACCAACAAAATTAATTTTGAAACCAATAATTGAATTTTCAACACAACAAAAATTTTTTACTAAGAAAATAAAATTTACAACATAAGAGAAGAATGTTCAACTAAATAGTTCAATTTTCAAACAAACAGATGAATTTTCAACAACAAAAAATCAATTTTTAATCCAATAGTTCGAACGCAGCAGATTCAATGTCTATCAAAAAATATAAATTTTCGACAAAAAAGTGTATAGTTAAATTTTCACTTAAAAAATTAGTTTTCAATTAACAAATGCATGCATTTTAAAACAAACATTTATTTTGTAAAGAAGTTAATTTTCCAGGCAGGAAATTCATTTTCAACGTAAAATATGAATTCTCAAAAAGATAAATTTACCATATAATAGTTAAATTCACAGCTAACAAAATAATTTTTATGTCAAGAAATAAATTTTCAACCAAATAGATTAATATTCTACCAAAAAAGATTGATTTTTAACAAAATACAGAAATTTTCAATTAAACAGCTGAATTTTCGACTGAAAAAGATCAGTGTTAAACCAAACATGGAATAGCTAAATTTTCAGTAGAAAAATTTATTTTCAACCAAAAAGGGATGTTTCAACTAAATATAAAAATTTTGAAGCATATCAATTAAGTTTTAACTAAATTAATGAATCTTTAATAAAAAAAATTTTGAACCTAATATTTTAATTTTGAACCCAAAAGATACACTTTTAATTAAATAGATACATTTTTAATAAAAAATATCTTTTTCAAACCAAACAGAATAGATCAATTATGAGTTAACAAATTAAATTTAAAAAAAAAGCTTTAAAGAATTAGTTGAATTTTTACAAAAAATTAGTTTTTTAAACCAAAATGATGAATCATCAACCAAAAAAATTATTTCTTAAGAAAGTAGTTCCACTTTCAAATAAGTAGTTGAACTTTGAAACAAAAAAAGGTTTTTCTTTGAAAGTGTCAATTTTTAAAGTGAAAGTTGTCACATTACAAGGATCAAGGTATAGAAAGAAGATTAAATTTATATTATAATTAAAAACTATAAATTAAAATGCTATAAATAAACTATTGATAAATGCGTCTGCCTTCATCAAATAAAATGTTACATTATAGATGTTGAATATCTTGAAAATGTATTTTTTTATGTTTTTGAAATGTTAAAAAAATATTTAAAAAATAAAAGTACGATGTCAGATAATGCCACACGCGGTGAGATATATTTTTTAAATAAGATAAAGAGTCTGTTAATTTTAAAATAGTGCAATTCAATAAAAAATTGGTGTTATTGATAATCATTTTACTGGAATTTTCTCGCTACAAGAAAGAAACTTCCGTAGGAAAAACCTCCCTACAGTGGATAATAATTAATGTAGAATATAAGTAAAAGATAAATATAATTAGGTAAATATAATTAATTAGGTTTACCCTAATTCATATACAGCTTTTTATATCATATACGATTTTGTGTAAAACCTACAAAAAAACTTTGGAAAATAAATCGATTAAAAAAAAGGTAATTAGTGCGCGAATGGGGCGCACAATGTTCTTATTTTGCTTAAATTGGGTTGTGTTTGTCCATTTGAAATGACAGATTGGGTCGAAGAAAGACTTCCATCATCTCGGGAGTTGGAATGACGATTTCTGTGACAACCCTTGGAGCCTATAATCAATTTTTGTCCAATAGCAAGCTCTCATGGATTCCATTGGCCTCCATTTTGATATTTGTGGTAAATATAATTTTTTGTACTTGGTCTCTTCGTTTTACGATTTAGCACTAGGAGATTTACGATTTGGTGCTTAAAAATACAGGATTTTTTATTTGGAAATTTAGGAATTGAAACTGCAAAATACCCCTGTTGGAAGTAAAAAAATTGAAAATAATTTTTTATCTCTTTCTCTACCTTTCGTGACTGAAGACACATATCTTTTTCTTTACTTCATTCTATCTCCTTAACATAAATTTGAATCTTTTTCTTTTTCTATTTTCCGCGATTAGTACTCTTATTCTTTCCTTTTCTTTGAAATTGGGAAATCTATAGGACAAGTTAGGGAATTTATTTTAAAAAATTAATCTGATTTTAAAACCGTACCAGAAAGAAAACGCGATGTCCATACTTATATACGTATACACTTGAAATTTATTTCCTCACCTGAGTCGACAACTTTTACCGCCAGCCACTTAGCGACAAAAGGGAGGATTGGAAAAGATAGACGTAAATTTAAATTGACAGAGATAGAAAAAGATAGACACTGATAGATGTACGAAACGATTGAATAGGGAACAGCAGATTGACTTTTTTTTTGGCATTTTAAAAGATCTTTATTATTTATAAATTGTGACACATAGATGGTACATCATTAAACATTGAGAGATCTGAAATTAAGATACACCAAACTCCCGCTTTGAGTCACCCCGTTCACGGGCTTCCTAGAACTGCTGGCTCACGCATTTTCTCAAGTGAGTAGGGTGAGAGCGGTTGCGACATTATACATAAAGATATACGAGGGCCGTCCCAAAAGTATCCGACCTATCTCGATCTCTCGGTGCTTGATTTATTCTTCGTCATCCGGGGGTGGCTTCGGAATCGCCTTTAATGCATTCATCGCATTAGTTTCAACAGTCTCTTTATCGTCGAATCGATGTCCGTTAAGCGGCATTTTCAATCGAGGAAACAGCCAAAAATCGCAGGCAGCTATATCGGGAGTGTATGGAGGCTGGTGGAGCTGCGCAACACTGTGTTTCAATAAATGCTGCTGCACAAGGTTTGATGCGTGCGCTGAAGCATTTTCGTGATGAAAAAGCCAGTCACCGGTTTCCCAAAGTTGCGATCGTTTTCTCCTGATTGCATCACGCAATCTTTTCAGAACTTCAACGTAGTACTCTTTGTTGATTGTCTGGCCTGTAGGAGCATATTTGTGATGCACAACGCCCTCATAATTAAAACAAACAATCAACATTGACTTGATGTTGCTTCGACTATGACGGGCTTTTTTCGGCCGAGGCTCGGATGGAAGCTTCTATTGCGAAGAAAGTTGTTTTGTTTCAGGATCATAACCATAAACTCATGTTTTATCACCAGTAATAACCTTTTTAGGAAAGTTTACATCACTATTGATCATTTCCAGATTGTCCTGAGCGATTTCTAATCGAAAGTTTTTTTGTTGGTCTGTGAGCAGTTTCAGGAATTGCGACGAACGCAAAAAAGTCGATGTGAACAAATACGCGCTGCGCGGGATGTAAGTCCTTTTATCGGTATCTCGGGCTACTGACGAGAAAGTTAGGAGTTGCTGGTGACGTTCGTACCCTCCAGAGGTCACCTGAGTTTTTCCGCGCGAAGACATGAACGTAGGTCGGATATTTCTGGGACAGCCCTCGTATATTCCAATTGAACCGCTGGCGATCAGAAGGGGAGACGCTCGAAACGCCGTCGTTTAAGCTTTCCCCCTAGGTCATATTTTTTTCAGGTCAATTTTTAATTTTTTAATAAAATATTTCAATAGAAAATTTTATTGCGCATATTTTTAGTCCTATAAATAAATGTGATAACTTTATTTGTTTTCAAAATAATCAAGAAAATGTTACTTTTTTCTGCAATCGCAAAATACAAATTTTTTTTGTTAAACTCGCTATAAGTTCTACATTAATAAGAATTTTGTAATACAAATTTTAGAAAATATGCACCATCATATTAGGAAAATAACAGTCTTTATAGAATTTCAATAAATTGTTACTACAAATTTATAACAATTTTTATTCTTCTCATGGTGTAAATTAGATATTGAAAGTTTCAAACACTTCGGGAGTCGAACGAATTTTTAGAAAATTAAAATTAACGGTCACCTAAACTTTTCTTAGGATTCAAGGAAGTTTGTTGGAAAATATCAGGCAATTATGTTTTATAGTTTTAAAGTCACAATTGATTTAAGATCTGAGCGCTGTCCCGTACGCGTGCTAGCTCGTCCTGCAATATCAACGTCT
>JAAAKG020138282.1:0-12673 GCA_010014905.2 Druon quercuslanigerum
CTGGGCACATTCAATGCATTCAATTGTCACTAAACAGTTGAACGAGCCGAGTAATCCCGAGTTCAGTCGAGCCACGAGAAACCATAAACCACAAAGAACGACGAACCACGATGTCTCTGATAAACGATGTTCATTGGCTCTGATTCGCGCCTTTTTTCAAATAGGATTAATTACGTTTGTTAAAGTTTTTATATTATATGAGAAAATATAATTCTACACAGAAAATTCCCGGCAAATTCCCGGATTTCCCGGCCACTAGATACCCTGAAAAGTCGCAAAAATCATTATCATTAAAAATAATGAAAACGGTGCGGTTTTTCAAAAAACGGTTTAAAATGTTTTCTGTAATGGTATTATCTACAAATTTTTCCAATTGTTGTCACTTCAAAAAATCACTAAAATTTCATGGGCACAGTTAACATGGACTGACTCATCGGTGAATAATTCAATAAATACTTTTAAGAAAAATAGCAAAATTATGATCGATTATTCTCAGCGAGTTCACAGCGGTAGCCTTTTATCCCTTTGGAAAACTTCACTCTTCCGAAACCACGCTTATTATTCTAAGAAGAAATTATTTATTTATTTAAAATGCTGTCCTACTGTTGCATTCGCCGTACATTTGGACTTGTCAATCAACAAAAAATATCACGAATTTCATTTTTTATTGAAATTTCAAATTCCAGTCAAGTTAAGTGATGGTAGCAACATGCAAATTCGACATTTACCCGCAGTGCATTTTCGTAGTACATTTTAGTACAGTCAAGCTATCAGCTTTCACCTCGTGTCAGTTGGCTTACTTCACACTTCACATCGTTGCTACACTTTTTCACTCTCACTTACCGGAGAAACAATCCTTCCACCGTAAACCCCCTTCCGGCTTCTAGAAAATATTCAAAATGCGTTTTTACAACATTAATCCCGATTTATCGAATCGCTATTAACAGCTTTAAATACTTGCTTCTCCTTTTTTAGAATGATTCTTAATGTCTAAGATTAGTGCTCCTTAGATCAACATTTTTCATTGAACATTTTCTTATTCAAAAAAAGGAACGGAGTAATCGTTATCGTATAATTAAATAAGGAGATTTTAATCTAGAAGATAGTGTGTTGAAGCATATAACGAGCGAGTATCACGAAAATAATGCATTCCGATTCAAGAAATATTACTCTTATGTTCTTTTCAAGCCGTGAATAAGTACACATTATGTTTCAATGAAACTAGTAACAGGGTAGAAGACATATTTTTCGTTTTTTTTTTATACAAGCCACATGATCTTAGTAGGTTTGCACGATTTTCGTGGAATGCCACACATTGGAGGCTGAAATCAATTATATTTAGTTTAGTTCAATATATCAATACGTAAAATAAAATTGTTATTTTTCTGTGCTGAATCTTAAGAAGATTTGTAGTGGTATTTAAGTTAAATTATCCAATCAATAATTTGAATGTCACTTGATACCATATAAAGTTATACAATTTTGAATGCGTTAGATTCATGAAAGTGCAAATTTCGAAGCATTTCAGAGTTTTATTTTTGAGAATTTGAGATTCAAATTAGTTAATTTTTATGATTAAAAAAATAATTTCATTAAAAATATTTCATCTTGCTATTGTTTCTGTTTAACATGCTATATTTTTAAATATTTAGCTTTAAAATTTTCATTTTTAACTGTTTATTTTTAATCTTTCCTTTTTAACTTTAATTGAAAAATGGCAGTGTCTATACTTCCGGACACAAACCAAGTTCTTTTCCCTTTTCCAGCTCCCTCTTTCCCTTGCCTGGTCCAGCCGTGTAGACTCGGCCTTTAAAAATCAGAACATTGGGCAAGGGCTCCCATCGCAAAATTAAATCTTGTTTTACTAAACCAATACTAGAATTAGATATTTTCACATAACATAGTAGTACTTCTTTTTTAATAGAAGTGTGGCATCAGATATTTTTTTATCTCGGTAGCCACAATTCTATTTAAAAACATGAGTACTTCTATATTGCGGAAAAGTATATTAATTTCTAGTATTGGTTAAGTAAAATTAACAGATTCAATTATTAGGTTAGAGCTTGAATCCAATACGCTTAATTTTAAATGACTTAAATTCAGAAGGGTTCCACTATGAATGCTTTGATTTGAATTTACTCTGACCTTCGTTTTGACTGCTCCATATAACAGAGTTTTCAGAATAATTTATGTGCATTACAGAATGAAGATAAACTCAAACTCCACACTGTAAAATTAAGTTGAATCAAAACAGACGTATTCAGCAATCTTTAAACTTTTATTTAATATGCGCAAAAGTAACTTTATTGTTAAATAATGGACGAAAATGATGTTTTAATAATTACTAAAATATAACAATTTTTTAGCTCTTTTTTAGCTTTCTTAAAATCGTTGTCTTTATTTTTGGAAATTATTAATTACCTCAATAGGTTTATTTGTGGTCATACTTTTTATAGATTTATTGCTTTTTCTAAGGTCCGATGCTGAAATATGAAAATTTTGGTTTTGGAATAAACTTTAGTATATTTAGTAGTTGTTATAACACAATTTTTTAAATACTTTACAATAAAGTTACTTTTTTCATAACATCTTAGTCATCATTCAGTCAAATCTTACAATAGTCAGGGTACGTGAAGCTAGGATATCAAACAACCTTTCCACGTCTAAACTTAGTAGAAAATACCTATAGAAATTTACATGAGCTGATTCTGCCTTTAGGCATTCGAACTAACCTATGAGTGTAAATGATCTGTACCACTTTTCAAAAAAAAATTCACAGTAGGAAGGTCGCTGCTATCCACAGCAGGAAAATGAAAGGCTCAACCAATACCTTTATAACAATTATCTGACAAAGAACATATGATTTTTAGACAAAAAGTATTACAGTTTAATTACCAAGAAACACACATTAAAAAACTGCTCTAAGAAAAAAATACTTACTAGAAAAAATTTCGATTGTTAAGGACAAAGTTAATGGATTATGTCAAAAATAATATGTTTTGTTTATTTTTATTATTATAATGAACTAGAATACGAAATTTCCTCTTAAGGCACATTTGCGTAAACATAAGGCATAAACAATCTGCCTATTAAGTGTAATTTAGGCATTTCGCTTTTATTTACTATTATCCACTGTGCGAAGCAATCCATTATAGGAAGGTTTCCCCTACTTGAAAGGATTGTTTTAAGTCTCTCTAGTTTGATTATTTCGCAATAGGAATTGCATGTATACTGAATTTAATTGATTTCGGTTTCCATTTGCATACAACCTTAAAGGTGTAGTATAAATATCAAATCGTATAATAAATTCGTGCTCATAGATCGCAACTCGTGAATTCGGAAATAACAGTTAGTATTTGACCGTTTAAAAGTAGTTTATAATCGTAGACGTAAGATTGTAGAAAGTAATATTAAAGTCCGGACCATGAAACGAGTGGCGTTTAGCAAAAAAGCTTCACACTGATAAGAATTAATGACACTTAGAATGAATACATAAAAAAAACTATCCATGCCCACAAACACACATAAGGTACTAATTTTTATTTAAATTATCTTACCTTTGGTAAATACCTTGCAAAAATCACTAAGTAAATGTTTTTTCCCTGATATGATATAATTCTTCCAAGTATTAATTGTAAGCAATTAATATTTAATTCGCGTCAAGAAATTCCAAAATACACCAAAAATTACAACATTTTCGTACGGAAATATTAAGTGGAAAAAACGAAAATCTCTCTTTAAGGCTTTTTGAACGACCTCCAAAAATGGCGAAATTTGTGGAGAGCTCAAAACTTATTTCTAAGATTCGATCAATCGGGATTAAGGTTTTAAAAATGCACATTAAAAATTGTCTAGGCCCAGAAAGGGTATCTTTTAGTGGCAGGGCGGCGTTTCTTTTTATGATAATAAACGTGAACTCGGAAGAGGTAAAGTGTACAAGTAATAAAAGCATACCGCTATTAACTCGCTGTTATTAATTGATAGTAAGTTTAAAATTTTCCTTCAAATTATTTATTAAATTCTCGACAAATCTTGTCTTGACGTAAATTATAATAATTTTCTAACTCATTATATCATATAAAATTATAGACTTGTCGTTTTACATATTCGTGTTGTAACGTACAAGGAAAATATGGAAATAGTGCTTTGCGTATTGCATGGGGTAAATGTTCCGACTTATCAATGAACACAAAAAAAAGAACAGCAGAAATTGCATTTTTATTTAAATTTAAAATTCCTGCCAAGGCAAGTGGCAGCATCAAGATGCGCCTCTTACCGTCAGTGCCTTTTCGCAGGACAATGAAGTTATCAGACAGTCGGCTTCCTTCACACTGCACGACGTTGCTACATTTTTTCACTTTCACTTTTTAGTTGATACTGTATTTTTTTGAAAAAGCAAAAACTTACCCAATGTGCAGCCACCACAAAACCCCTCCCGGGGTCTAGGAAATTTTCAAAGTGCGTTTTAAAACCTTAACCCCGATTTATCGAATCTTAGTAATAAAGTTTGAATGCTCCACAAATTTCGAAATTTGGTTTCACACTGTTCCAACCACCCTGAATATATTTACTCCCAATGCTCTCCTTCTTATAATTTCCTTAAAGCTCGTGCCACTCGCGGGTGAAAATCGTTTAAACATTCATGAGTTTTCTGTAAAATTCTGACAAATAAGAATATAATGTAGATCAATGAGAAAGTAAAAATGCAAAAAAATGAAACTTGCTAAACAAAGCAGAATTTCTAGAAGTATTTTAGAAATAATTGTCAAGTGTTGGCAAAAAAGTTTTTTTACAAGGTCAAGGCCGATGCGTGATACTAGCTTTTAAACGGAGTTCTACAGTATATATTTTTCTACTCCTTGATTTTTCTAAAATCTTTGATAATTTTATATAGATCAAAGAAAGAGTTTACAGAAGCGATCTGTGGCGCACGTTTTGTAGTTTAGACGTACAATTCTACATTTGTAGGTGTAGCACTTAATTTTCGTCACGTATTCATATTAAAGGAAAAATTCTGTTGAATGGTCTAAAAAGAAATAGAACTTTTTCATTTGCAACTTTGAAAAATACAATTTTTCTCGTGGTTGTTGATAAAGTACCTTTTTTAATTTGAATAAACAAATTCGCAATATTTGACAAATTTTAAAAATTAAAAAAACTCTTGTAAAGCTTATTATTTTAAACAGTCTAAAAATGACAAAAGGCTTCATTAGCAAAATTTTTCCCTAAAGAAAAAAGAATGATGAAGTAAACTAAATGTGAAACGTATAATAGAATATTTTGCGATGCATTTTATTATCCTAAAAACGGTAGGAATATTATAAAAAATGATTATGCGCAGTGTAAATGATGTAATTATTCGTTAGTTTACTTAGTTTCTTTTCACTTTTTTGAAAAATCTCCAAAAAAAACATATTTCAATTTATAAATGGTTTACTGAAACATATGTACCTATGCATTGTATATAAATATATGACATTTCATTGGGGAAGGATCCACTTTATCCATCCCCTTTTTTTATAAACAGGGGTCAAAATTATCATTTTTGACTTTTCTATGAGAAATCATTCTTCAATTCATTCTCTATATCTGGTGACATTATAGTTATGTCCCAGAAGTCGATAAATTGTATGCCTGAAGAAAAAAAAATAAAACATCTACGCGAATAGCACATGCCAACTGTAAATTCATTTTTCTCGAGAAACGGTTTTTCGGAGTTCGAACTTTAAAAATGTCCCGGTGTCTCGCTTTTCAACCTAGATGGTTCTTTACTGAAGATAATAGGAAATTTGTGTTATAAATTCCATGTTTATTGAGTTTAAAAAAGATGAGAGTGGAATATATGTATTTATAGGTAAATTAAGAGTTTCGAAATCAAAAAGCTTAATTTTATAATTGCATTATATGAACCTATTTCTAAAAGTCCAAAAATACGAGGGTGTATCAAATATAAACGAGACTTTGTTTATGAAAGTTTACTGGTATGGAAGAAAAATATAAAGGAATAATATTACTTTTCCACATAATCTCCCCTTTTGGGACTTTGGCCACCTGCTTGGAAGTTTCTTGTTGCCCTCTTTGTAAAAAGGAGACTTGCGTGTCATAGGCCAATTTTTGCGCGGAAACCTCCACCTCTGTATTGTCCACAAAATGCTGCCCTCTCAATGTTTCTTACATGGATCTAAACATTTATTATTTGAATGTTTATAGTCGCATCTACTACCAAGTTCATTAGCGACTGTAATGCAGGGTTAATTATAAACTGAAGGGTATTTTTGGGACAATATGCCAAGAAATCAAAGCTTTCTGAAAATAAATCCAGCCTGCTTCCTGCTTTAGCAATCTTTGTAAAAAGGAGACCTACGTGTCATAGGCCAGTTTTTGCGCGAAAACCTCTACCTTTGCATGGTCCACGAAACGCTACCCTCTCAACGCTTCTTACATGGATCTAAACATTTATTATTTGAATCTTTATAGTGGCATCTACTACCAAGGTCATTAGCGACTGTAATGCAGGGTTAATTATAAACTGAAGGGTATTTTTGGGACAATATGCCAAGAAATCAAAGCTTTCTAAAAATACATCCAGCCTGCTTCCTGCTTTGGCAATCGAACCCGCGACAGCGTACCCTAATATCAGGGGACGGTTCCTGAGCGTATAAAATGTCTGCACTTGGGAACGTTCCAGACATTTTTCACTGGGACGTGAGGGGAATCTTCCATTATAGTTATTTTTAACAACAATTATATCTTAAATCGTAAGAGATATGTAAAAATGGAGGCCACTTTAGAGTTCTAGATGGGATTCATATCTTGAGATTTTTCCGTTCAGTCGAGAACGGTGAATTTTTTCGACCTAAAAACGTGTTAAATCGTCTGGCGAATCTGGCAAATCTATCGAACTAGGAGTTTTAAAAACCAGAACGCTTAATATACTTACAGTGAATGACAAAAATAATGTGAAAATTGTAATTTTTTATCTTGGATCTAATAATATGACAAGACATTGTACTACACAGTAATATGATATCCATATCATAAACTGGCATAAATTTTGATCTTTTACTTACGTTTCATCGGATATTTATTGATAATAATAACAATAACGGCAATTTATTCTTTGAGCTTTCCCAAGTGGCGGACATTTTACATGCTCAGGGAACGTTCCGAAGGTTCGCGCGGAACGTTCCACAAAGGTTTCCGGATCGTTCCGTGCTACTAGAGTAGCTAGTAAAGCTGCAGTCTTGGGACATAAGTCAATCACGTTGTCGTCTGAGCCACGATGAATCCCTTGGGTTTAAACATATGATAGTCACATGAACTTAAGTCTGGACTGTAGGAAAGGTGTTACAGTGTAGTCCAGGAAATTTTATCCAATTTCGATGAGTTATTTTCGCTTTGTGTGGCCTAGCATTGTCGTAGAGTAAAATCACGTTCTTTATTCATGTGCGTCCTCTTTTCGTCCTGTAAATCGCCTTAATATCTGTGAGATGATGCTCTTTTGAACACTGCCGTAACTGATTTCAAGTCCAGCAGTCATTTCACCGGTGGTGATGCAATGATCGCCCTCCACAAGGTAGCAAGCTGCCCCAACACCTTCAGAATGTACTTTTGTACATTATTTTCTCTGCTTCACAGAGAAAATGACTCTTTTATATTAGATCCACCATCATAGAAATTGTAATTGCAACGCAATTATAACTTGTAAAACTTTAATTCCGTAACTATATCGTAAGGTTTTTCGATTACCGAAACAGGGAAAAAATGATTTGGAAGAATGTATGTATCTGGAACAGAGAACTTTTTTGAAAGAATTAGTCAAATAGAAGATATCGCGCAATTCAGTTTTCTCGTAATAATGATAAAAATTAGTTTTAAAAAGTTTCAATACCCAAGTTTAAATAAAGGAAAAATTTGAGTAAACTAGCAAGCAATTAAATTATTATCGACTTCTTCTTAAATAAAATCAATTCATTACAAAATTTCTGATTCCAATTGTTATCAACATAAAAGACTATCTACTTGTACTCGGGATTTCCACAAAAAACATTCCAAATACACTACTAATTCGTTCGTACTATATGTAATCAGAGATATATAACTTATAATTCTAGTAGAAAAACACTCAGAGAAATATCATCTTGAGTGCGCAAATGAAATTTCTTCTTCAATTTAAAGATATGTGGATTTTTGTTTATCCTAAAAACAATCTTTTTTCGTTTTTACAGCAAAAGTTATTCGTATGAAAAAAACGTCGTATAATCTTCCAGCCAAATAATTCTGTTTGTATAAAAAAAAGTTTGATTAAAAACAAAATAAGCGAAAGATCGGTCATTTTATGGATTTTGTTTCAAGACAACTTTTTCTCTGATTGAATGTGTTAGAACCATATATGAAAAGTAAAACAATGCATTGCTGAAATAATTCTAAAGTTAAATTTGAAAATTTCTTTTAAAGCATTTCTGAATATTTTCTATATTTATCAGCATTTGTCATTTAATAAAAATGTAAACTGATAGGTGCTTCAAGAATTGAGTGATTTATTATGAAGTAATATTACTATATACACATTATATTTACGCAACGTACTGTTTTTTTATTCGGAAAGCAAGCTACTTTTGTTTTAAGCGAAACGATCATCCTAATACTTACGTTCGTTATGCACTGCAATATATTACTGTCGATGATGACACTTATAATAGTTCGATAACTTCTAACTGTGATTGAGAACTTCTGTGGATCCCACCAATAATAGGAGAGTTTAAAAAATGCAAAATTTTCATTAATTTTACTTTTAGGTTTGAGAGGTGTGCGTGTGAGCATTTGTTCTTTTTAAAAAATGTGTTGTAACTCCAGTGTATATGAATTTATTACTTTTTTTTACAACAACATATTTATATTCTGAAAAACAAATTTTATTGTACTTATTGTACCCACTAATTTTAAGTAATCAACCATTTTTAATGAATCTTTGGAATAATTAAATTGATAGGCGCTACTCAGTCTTTAAAAAACTATTCATTTTTCATATATATTTTACTACATTGTTATATTTTTTTTCAAACTTTTTCTGGAGTGAACCCTGTTTTTAATCGTAGTCACGGACTAAGTTAAATGACTGTGAGGATGTTATAAGTTAATTTAATTCGATGTTTGAAATATTTTGCGATGATGTCGTAGGTACGAAATTACAAGCATGGTGTAGTTTGGAGTTCGTCTTTCAGCACTGTTATACTTGAACAGTGGCCGCGAACATTGGAGAGTGTATCTTTATTATCTCGTATATGATCGATATTAGAGATATTACGAAAAGGAAAACCGATGTATTCGCAACAATTTCTTATTTTAACCTAAACCTTTTAATTGCAGCGAATTAATCTAGTTTTTTAAGGTTTGTGGTTTTTAGGTGACGTATACATATTTTATAAACTATATAATGGGCAGAAATAGAAAGAAAAATAAATGATTTTTGTCTATCACTACATAAAAAAGAATAGTTTTCCATTTATATTTCTTGTCAAACCTTATTTCAAAACCAGCCTGAATGAATAAAAAGTTTATTCATATAAGACTCTCAGAAAAACTTGACTTGCAGAAGATTGTGAAAATTCGTGCAATCCCAGATAACAATTCGTACGCGCACAAGATGCTTGCAAGAATGCACCACATCTAAGTGCATTCAGTGGATGCGCCTTCAATACGTGCACAATGCGTGGCCAATTTCAGCATGTGTACAATCATCCCTCGACGGAATTCCGAACTAACCGAAGCATACATGCGTCCATTATGAATGCAGTTTGAAATCTGCTAAAGTAAATATAAATATATTATTATTATCCATCAAAAAGAGTTTGAATCTTTGAATTCAAATAAATACGAAGAAGACAGTTAAAAAACTTATTTTGTGCAAAATAAAAACATATTTTTTTAAGCATAAATTTAAAAGATGTTAAAAACTAACATTAAAACATTAAAACAGGAATATAAAAGTTCATTACTAAGCATGTAAGAACTTATTAATAACTAAATAAAATGTATGAAATCCAAACAAAAAGAAATTTTTCAACCAATTAGTTTCATATTAAACAAAATAATCAAAATTTACAAAAAAGATAGAATAGTTACATTTTCAGATAAAAAATTCATTTTTAGCTAAAAGTAAAAAACGAGCTCTTTACAAATATTTAAAATTTTAGACAAAATAATGAATATTTAATTATTCATTTTGTAATTACTATTTTTTTAATAAAAAAATTCTCTTTAATATCCATTTTCAATGTAGCGCCAACCGCGCACAAGGTAAGCGCGACTCTAACGCAAGCGCAGTAGCTCATGGCGACCACATTGCCATAACTGGAGGACTTTATAGTGTTTGTTCTCTAAAGTCTAACGACTCTAAAGTAATGCTAGTTCGGCGTTTTGACGCTTTCGACGTTTTTTCATAGTCGACGGAGTCATTATTTACATGTTCAGGCCATGTAACGACTGTAACAGCTGATCCGGACAGTTCTGAGATCCATATTTTTTCAAACATATTTAAAAATAAATGTTTAAATAACGCGAAATTTTTTTCTCGGAAAATATTAATAAATATTAAAGGACCGACGTATATCGGCTTTACGGCAGAAGTTTGACTTCTATCTTTCTCTGTCGGTAATCATGCAATCTGTATTACGCATAGACCCGTAGAAGTTCGAAGTTAACTACTCGCTGCGCTGATGCTGCTCTAAAACAGCTGATACGTATGCCAGTAAAAATTTATTTGCATTTCAAGTTCCAACATTAGATTCTGTATTATTTTATGTAATGTACGTGAGCGATTTTCGTTGGTTTGACCCACTTTGATAAATATAAACCTCATAACTAGCCATTTTGACAACATAGAAAATTGCTTGCAGGATTTTACAGCACAGTCGTTATGCCTCCAAATTAGTAATTAAAAAAAATCACAATTCTAATTATTTAGGACCAGAGACACCTTCCTTCGTGCCTTCTATTTAGAGTGATAAATTTTCAACACGATATCTCATTTCGTGTGGACGTAAGTTGGGGAAGAAAATTACCGATATCGGAACAAAGCAGAGATATGCACTTTATTGCCTCATTTTTCATTTCCCAAACTTTCTGAGCGATACCTCATTTCGTTTAGTTGGGAAAGAAAAATTTAGGACCAGCTGTGGTCACGTGACCCTCTCGTCAAACAGCCTTAAAGAAAATATTATGGTGTAACTGAACGACTATGCACGGCGTGCCTGCGCCATGCGCGCAAGGTGCGCTAGAATTGTTATCTGGAATAAGTCATATTTTCTAGCAAGTGAACAAGATTTGTACCAATTTTTACATTGGTATGATATATTATTCGTTTTGCGGAAAGGTTTCTGTGCAAAAATGTTGGCTTTTGTACAAGAATGCGGCTCACAATATATTTTTTTTAACGCATGCACGGAATGTTCGATTTTCGAGGCATGTATAGCGTGCGGAAAGTGACCAATTCTGAAACCGTGTTAAGAAGGAGTTACAAAGAGACTGTTTGTAGCTGCAGCGCTTGCGCACTTTGAGCGAGATTACTATTTCTAGCTGTTGCGCTTGCGCACTTTAAGCAAAATTACTTTTTTTAACTGCTGCGCAGGCGCACATCGGTCCCAAATTGCTTTCCAGGAGAGTCGGTATCCAGTACAGCAACGTAAGCTCACTACAGCCTTTAGGTGTCAAAAACTTAATCACTCGCATTCCTAATACTGATATGTGGTTTTGTACGGTGATTTACGTAATTTGCGAAAGAAACCTCGAGTGGCGCATCACAGTCCATCCGTGACTATTCCTGCGTGGTAGGAACCGTGTGCGAACAACTACGATCAGCTGATCGTGCATGCTGTCAAATTACGGTTTCATTCTTGTTTCGAAGTTCAGTAGTTAATTTAATTTAGAAACAATATGAGTGAATCTAAAGGTAATGACGTCGACCAAACACCACCAGAGGTTCTTAAAGCAGCTGAACAAAGTACAAACAATTTATTACCCATGCAATCGAAAGAAAAATATCTGTCAGTTTACAATCAGTTTATGGAGTGAAAAAATGAGAAAAAGGTGAAATCTCTATCTGAAAACGTATTGTTGGCATATTTTAGTGAATTAGCCAAAAGTTTTAAACCTTCAACTTTGTGGTCTCGCTATTCAATGATGAAGAATACCGTAAAAACCAATGATAATATTGACATTAGTACTTATGGCAAACTATATACCTTTTTGAAAAGAGAATCAACTGGATTTTTCAGCAAAAAATCCAAAACTCTGTCACTAGATAAATGTGCAACTGTTCTAACCGAAGCTCCTGATCAGCAGTATTTAGCAACCAAGGTGAATATGAAAAAACTATATAGAATTATATTTTCTTTACTTTTGCTGTGTGACATAACCTCAATCTGTTATACTAGGGTAGCTCCAAAAATAATGCTTCCTGTGCTTCCTATTTTCTGTTTTTTCTTATTGTCATAGTGCGTTTACGACGTGGTTGCTCAAATATCTGTATATGAAATATTCATTGGAACTAATTCTAAAAGTATCTAGTAATTTTTCTCTGAAGCAACTTAAGCGTGAATTTTGTAGCTATTTTAAATGGAATCTAAATTCTTTTTAATACTTTAGGCTATGTTTTACGTGAAGATGTTCTATT
>JAAAKG020138283.1:0-15690 GCA_010014905.2 Druon quercuslanigerum
CTATCCTGTGCGGAATAAAGATAGAAATAAATTTTCTGTAAATAATATCCAAACTTATTTGATCCTATCGGATTCTATCCGACTCTATCAGATCTTATCCGATCTTACACAATATTATACTAACCTATGTAGAACTGAGATGAAATTAAAATTTGCTACATTTGATATCTGTCGTGCCATGTATTGCCATATCCAATTCTATCTGATTCTATCAGATTCTATCAAAATATATCCGACCATACGCGACCTCACCTTATCCTGTGTGGAATAAAAATAAAAATATGACTTTCTTTGTTGCAGTTTCCAATTTTTGATATCTATCCTATCATCTACTATCCTATACGAACCTATTTATTCCTATCCGATGCTACCCGATTTTATCCCATCCTATGCGATATTATCCTATCCAATGTAGAACTAGGATATAAATTTAATTTGCAATGTTACAATTATCCGATTCTATCAGATTCTATCGAAATCTATTCGTTCCTATACGGTCTGTGAAATAAAGAAAAAATTAATTTTCTGTAAATCCTATCCGAACCTATTTGATCCTATCCGAACCTATTTGATCCTATCCGATTCTATTAGATCTTATCCGATCCTATACAATATTATCCTAACCTATGTAAAACTGAGATTAAAATGAAATTTGCTCAGTTATAGTTTTTTATATTTTATATCTGCGCTGTCCAATTCTATCGGATGCTTTCAGACTCTATCAAAATCTATCCGACCATATGCGATATCATCTTATCCTATGTGGAATTATGATAAAAATACGATTTTGTTTTGTTTTGGTTTCCAATTTTTGTATCTGCCACCCCATGCACTATCCTATCCGACCCTATATTTTCTTATCTGATCTTATGCAATTTTATCCAAAAATATTTAATTATATCGTATCCAATTTGATCCTATCCCATTTTTTTCGATTCTATCAGATTCTATCAAAATCTATCTATTCCTATGCGATCCTGTCTTATCCAGTGTGGAAAAAAGATAAAATAAACTTTCTATAAATCATATCCAACCCTATCTGATCCTATCCGATTCTATCAGATCTTATACGATCATATACAATATTATCCTAACCTATGTAGAATTGAGATAAAAAATTTTTGCTAAGTTATAGTTTTCTATGTTTTATATCTGCCCTATCCGATTCTGTCAAATCGTATCCGATCCTATACAATATTATACTAACCTATGTAGAGTTAAGATGAAAAAAATTTTTTTAAGTTATATTTTTCTATATTTTATATCTGTCCTATCCGATTCTATCAAATTCTATCAAAATCTATCCGTTCCTATACGATCCTATCTTATCCTGTGTGGAATAAAGATAAAAATAAATTTTCTGTAAATCACGCACAAACCTATCTGATCCTATGCGATTCTATCAGATCTTATCCGATCCTATACAATATTATCCTAATCTATGTAGAATTGAGATAAAAATACAATTTGCTAAGTTATTTTTTCTATATTTGACATCTGTCGTGCCATGTATTGCCCTATCCAATTCTATCCGATGCTACCAGATTCTATCAAAATCTATCCGTCCATATGCGATCTCACCTTACCCTGTGTGGAATTAACATGAAAATACGATTTTCTTTGTTGCAGTTTCCAATTTTTGATACTATCCTATCATATACTATCCTATCCAAACGTATTTATTCTTATCCGATGCTACCCGATTCTATCTAATTCTATCCGATCCTATGCGATATTATCCTATCCAATGTAGGATTAAAATATAAATAAATTTTTCTGTTACAATTTTCTATTTTTTTCATCTATCCTAATATGTGTTATCCTCTCTAATTCTATCCGATCCTATCAGATTCTATAAAAATCTATCCGTTCATATACGATCTCATCTTATCCTGTGTGAAATAAAGATAAAAATAAATTTTCTATAAACCATATACAAACCTATTTGATTCTATCGGATCCTATCCGATTCTATTAGATCTTATCCGATCCTATACAATATTATACTAACCTATGTAGAATTGAGATAAAAATCAAATTTTCTAAGATATAGTTTTCTATATTTGATATCTGTCGTGCCATGTATTGCCCTATCCAATTCTATTCGATTCTATGTTATTCTATCAAAATCTACCCCACCATTTAACATCTCATCTTATCCCGTGTGGAATTACAATAAAAATACGATCTTTTTTGTTGTGGTTTTCAATTTTTTATATCTATCCTATCCGAACCTATTTATTCCTATCCTATTCTACCTGATTCTATCCGATTCTATCCGATCCTATGCGATATTATCCTATACATTGTAGAATTAAGATAGAAATAAAATTTACTATGTTACAATTTCCTATTTTTTACATCTATCCTATAATGTTCTATCCTTTCTAATTCTGTCCGATTCTATCAGATTCTAGACAAGTCTATCCGTTCCTATATGATCTTATTTTATCATTTGTGGAAAAAATATTTTTAAAAATTTTCTATAAATCATATCCAAACCTATTTGATCTTTTCGGATGTTATCCGATTCTATCATATCTTATCCGACCCTATACAATATTATTCTCACCTATGTAGAATTGAGATAAAAATCAAATTTTCTAAGTTATAGTTTTCTATATTTCATATCTGTCGTGCCATGTACTGCCTTATCTAAATCTATCCGATTCTATCCGATCCTATGCTCACTCCTTTCTCTTACTTCATCACTCCAACCTCACACATGTCTCCTAAAAGTTCTTACTTCCCGACTAACCCTCTCTTACTTCCCATTACTTCCTCTCTTACATTCATATCACCTCTATTACTTCCTCCAACTACCCTCTCCTCTTTCTCCTCTCGTCCTCTTGCATAATCCCCTTGCTTCTCTTACGTTTCCACAAAAACCCTTTCCTAATTCCCCTCACTTCTTTTACCCCACTCTGCTTACTTCCCCCAGCCACCTTCTCTTGTTTTCTCTCTCTTGCTCTTTCCTGATCCCCTTCCTTATCTTACTTTTCCAGCCCACCCTCTCTTACTTCCTCTCACCTCTCTATTACTTCGTCGGTCAAACCTCTCCTACCACCAATCATTTTCTCTTCCTTACTTTACTCCCCTTTCTTACTTTATCACCCTACTCTCACATATTTCTCCTAACCGTTCTTACTTCCCCAACAACCATCACTTACTTCCCATCACTTCTTCTTCTCTACTCATATCACCCGTATTACTTCCCCCAACAACCCTTTCTTCTTTACCCTCTCTTCCTCTTTCGAAATCCCCTTTCTTCTCTTACGTTTCCATACAAACCTCCTAGTTCCCACCACTTCCTTTACTCCATTCACATCACACCTATTACTTCCTCCAGCCACCCTCTTCTCTTTTCCCTCTCTTTCTAATTTCTAATTCCCTTCCTTCTCTTACTTTTTCACCCCTACCATATCCTACTTCCTCTCTCTTCCTCTTTTCGAACTTTCCTAATTCTCCAGAGGAAACCATATAGTAGCCTTCTACTGAAGATGTAATAAACAGTAGAGGAGTGCGCGACCTATCATCTTAAACATCAAATAAAAATTGAACACCTACCCTAGTTTTGTCGGTAGTCAAACTGTTGCTGTCTCCACCAATTGTAGACTCCACTTCATGATACTGAAGTTTGTAACTATCCTGAGTGCTCGAATTTTCCGGAGTCCAGGAAACATCAACCATCCAGGTTCGTTCATCAATTTCTGCCCTGAGGTCTCGAACTGGCAAGGGTTCTAAACAAGAAGATCAAGTTAGAAGTATTCTATTTTATCTTGATCCTTTACTGAACTTACTTAAGACAACATCTCCGCTAGCTGGCCAACTCGTAACTTTCCCTGAGACAGTCTTGACAACCACCTGGTAGGTTTTTCCAGGCTCGAGTTCTTTAAACTCCCATCGGCATTCCTCATCCTTATTTCTCGTGACTGGTGTGAACCTTCTATTCCCCCCAAGGGAAATTTGGTATTTGTCGAATTCGGAGGTTCCGTTGGGAGGATTCCAGAAGACTCGGAAGGATGTGGAAGTGATGGAGGATTTGTCAAAGGTAACGTTTGAAGGCCTGAAAGGAACTGTTCGATACTGAGCAGTTGTTGGAGCAGAAGTTTCATCTTCAGAGACGGTCTGCACCGAGATATTGTAGGCCCTTCCTGAAAAGATAAGTATTTTTTAAATTAAATTTTTTTCAGAAAAGATCTTCTCCATCGCTCCGCTGGGAATCAAACCACAAAACTTCTTATTGTCGCGTGGTTTACCCTTAAGCTACTTTTCCTTTTAAAAAACATGCACATTCTTGTGCAAGGTTTTGCTTATTAATATAAGTAAATTTACCAGGAATCTGCATTATCATCAGAGAAATGGTAACCAACAATCAGTGTCTCTTCAAATAACAGAAGTCTTTTCAGACTAGATGGAGCTATGAATGACCAATTTTTTTTAATTAAATTTTTTCTAAAGAAAGATCTGCTCCATCGCTCTGCTGGGAATCGAACCACCAAGCTTCCGATAGCCGCTCGAGTGTTTTCCCCTTAAGCTACGAATCAGTCATTCTTTTGATCTCTATAGTAGCTTAAGGGGAAAGCACCCGACCAGCAATCTGAAGTTCTGGGGTTCGATTCCCAGCGGAGCGATGGAGCAGATCTTTTTTCAGAAAAAATTTCATTGAAAAAAATTCTAATTCATCGCTTCATCTAGTCTGAAAAGACGTTAAGAGTTTCTTTTATTTGAAGAGTTAACTTAGATCGATAGTGTTGATTTTTATTTTCACGATGGGTAGGACTTCGGTTTTACCTACTGTATGATGTCTTTACTTCAAAAGACGGGTAATATAGAGACCTTTCTATGAAATTTATCACTGCTAAAGTATCATTTGAGACCTTTAGAATGAGTATTTTTATCATCGGAAGGTACTTATTTAGTGGGTAAGGGTCTATGACAAATTTACTTTACTAAGATGGGCATTTTCCTGGAGGTTTGGTCAGGGGAGAGGAAAACTGCAGAAAACCATCTTTTCAAGTCCATGAGCGTCGACACCGTTTTCTAAACCCTGGAATTCGGAATTTTCAAAAATCTACAAAAACATTTTTTTAAATAAATTAATTTCACAATTAAATCATTTTTTTGCTTGAAATTAATTTTTTAAACTGGTAATTTAACTATTTCAGTTGAAGATTCATAATTTAAGTTGAAAATTAATTTTTGTAGTTGAAAATCTTTTTATTTTATGAAAATTTAACAATTTTATCATAAAAAACATTCTATTTGTCTGAAAATTCATCTTTTGAAGTTGAAAATTTAATTGTTTTGGCAGAAAATTTTACTATTTGGTTGTAAATAAACGACTTTGTTAAAAAATCTTACTTTCGGTTTTGAAAATTCAACTTCTTTGTTGAAAATAATTTTTTTGAGTTAAAAATTTAATTATTTTGGTAAAAAAATTCCACTAATTGATTGAAAATTCATTATTTTAAGTAAAAAATTTAAATATTTTTATAGCAAATTCTACTATTTGGTTAAAAAAAAAACTCCGATTGAAAATTTTTATTTTCGGGTTCAAAATTCCACTACTCTACTAAAAATTCATCTTTTTGAGTTGAAAATTTAATTGTTTTGGTAGAAAAATTTTACTATTTGGTTGTAAATAAACGTTTTTGTTAAAAATTCTTATTTTTGGTTTAAAAATATAACTGCTTTATTGCAAATTCTAATATTTTGGTACAAAATTCACATCTTTGGTTGAAAATTTAAATATTTTGCTAGAAAATTTCACTATTTGGTTAAA
Organism: Druon quercuslanigerum; assembly: GCA_010014905.2. Taxonomy (NCBI): domain Eukaryota; kingdom Metazoa; phylum Arthropoda; class Insecta; order Hymenoptera; family Cynipidae; genus Druon; species Druon quercuslanigerum. The sequence continues at coordinate 5,786 of JAAAKG020138283.1, forward strand.
AATCACCTTTTTTAAAAAAACTCTTATTTTCGGCTAAAAAATGCAACTGGATTTTGTTCAAACTTCAACTTTTTAAAATAAAAATTTGAATATTTTTTTAGAAAATTTCACTGTTTGGTTGAAAGACCACTTTTTTTATTAAAAATAGAACTTTTTTTTTGAAAATTCATTTTTTCGTTAAATTTTGGTTGAAATATCAAATATTACATTTTTTGTTGCAAATTTATTTTGATTAGTTAAGAATTTATTTTTTAAGTTAAAAATTTAACCATTTCATTTTTTATTGTAAGTTGATCTTTTTTATTTGAAAATTCGTCTTTTTGGTAAGAAACTAAACTTCTACTTGAAAATTTATATAAATGGTTGAAATTTTTTTTCTAATTAATTTTTTTCTATTAAAAATTTAATTATTCTATTTTTGCTATAAAATGTAAACTGTTTAGTTGATTATTTAACTATTTGTATTTATCTATTTTTTTATTTTTATTTATTTTTTTATTTATCTTTTTGGATTTATAAAATTTATCATTTTTATTACAGAATAGTATTTGTTGGTAGAAATTTAAGCTTTTTGATAGACATTTGATTTTTTTTAAATTTTTTTTTAGTTAAAAATTCATCACTTTGGTTGAAATTTGAACTATTCTTCTATTTTTGTTAAACATTATTTTCCAATCAAAAATTTAATTTTTTTAATTTTTACTAAAAAATTGATAATTTCTTTTTGTATGAAAATTAAGATTCTTTCTTAAAAATTCATCTATTTCATTGAAAATTTCCTTATTTAGTATGAAAATCATTTATTTTGTTAAAAAATAGTTCTATTTTCTATAAAATTTATATTTTTGCCTTCAAATTCATCTGATTGGTTGAAAACCATCTACTTTATTCAAAATTAATTTTTTTTTAATATATTCTACTTTGCACAAAAATTAAAAAATTTGCTTAAAAAGTCTTTTTAGTTTAAAATTTATCGGTTCGGTTTAAAAATTAACTAGTTGCTTAAACTCTATTTTTTTTGTTTTAACTAATTTTTTGACTAAGAATTTATTTTAAAAATTGAATTTAATTGTTTGGTTTGAAAATTTCCTTTTTTTAAGATGAATATTTATCTTTTTGGTTTACAAATGAAATATTTTGTAAAAAGTTTGTTTTCCGTTTTTTTAAACATTATTTTTTGACTCAAAATTTAATTATTCCATTTTGTGCTGAAAATTTATCTTTTTTGGTAAAAAATTAAATTGTTTCGTTAAAAAAATTATATTTTTTAGTAAAAAATTAAACCTTTTAACCCATCACTGATCAGTTAAAAATAAATACTGTGAATCTATAAAAAAAACATAAATAGTTGTATAAGAGCGTCTAGGGTTACATTTTTAAATTTTTATAATTTTCTATTTGTTATATAAATAAACAAAGAGCGAATATGAGACATTTTTTAATTATTATTCTTCATCTTTACATAAATAACTTAATTAATCGCGAACTCAATGATAATGAATATTCAAGTATCTAAAGAATACAAATAACTAACCTGATATTCAATCTAATTGTTATAAACGAATTATGTTGATAAAATATCAACAAAGTGAAAATTTGGCTTGCAAAGTATATTTTTAAGTTAAAATTGCTGGATTTTATCGACAAGATCATATTCGATCATGAAAAGTTGTCTGGTATAATTTTTTTATTTTATAAACAAATTATATAAACAAATGTATAGTTGAAGCATTTATTGGACTAAACTAATCGTTTTTTCTTAGTACTTTTACCTTAAATTAGTGGTAATAATTCGTGATAAAAATTGGTTATTCGATATTACTTGTTTATTTTATAAACAAATTTTATAAGCAAATGCATAATTTCGTCATTTATAGAGAGAAAGTAATTTTTTCTCTCTCAATTCATCTTCAAATTACATAATTGATGAGGTTTAGTGGCGAATAATTGTCCATAGATATTATTTGTTTATCTTATAAACAAATTATATAAATAAATGTATAGTTTGGCAATTTATAGACAGAAAGTAATTTTTTTCATTCTTAATGCCTTCGAATTACATTAGTGATAAAATTTAGTTATGAATAACTGTCATTTGAAATTATTTGTTTATTTAATAAACAAAAATTATATAAACAAATGTATAGTTTGTCCATTTATTGACAGAAAGTAATAGTTTTTCTTTCTGATCGGTTTAAAATTATCTAAGTATCTCAGTAAATAATTCGTCTTTATAAATAAATAAATTATGCATTTTTTAATACATTTTGTTTATAAAATAAACAAATAATATTGAATGACCAATCTTTATAACTAATTATTACCACTAATATAATTTAAGGAACTAAGAAAAAACTATTACTTTCCGTCAATAAATGCCTAAACTATGCATTTGTTTAAATAATTTGTTTATAAAAAAAAATTATACGAAGCAATAAACTTTTATCATCAAATACGATCGTGTCGATAAAATCAAGCAATTTCAAATTTCAAACATAATTTGCAAGCAAAATTTCCACGATGTTGATATTTTGTAAATATAATTTGTTTATAACAATTGGATTCGAGATCCTGTTAATTATTTATATTCTTGAGATATTTTAACATTCATTTACATCGAGAAGTAGATTAATTAACTTATTTATTTAAATATAAAAAAATAATCAATAAAAAATGTTTCATTTTAGCTCTTTGTTTATTTATAAAAGAAATAGAGATTTATAAAAATTAAAAAATATAATCCACAGACACTCTTACGCAACTATTTAAAAGGTTTAATTTTCTACTTAAAAGATAAATTTTTAAACCAAACAACAGAATTTTCAACCAAAAAGATAAATTTTCAGAAAAAAATAGGATAATAAAATTATCAGTAAAAAATGTTTAAAAGAACGGAAAATGAACTTTTAACAAAATAGTTAAATTTTCAATCAAAGAGATGAATTTTGATCTGAAAAAAGGAAATTTTCAAACCCAACAATTGAATTGAATTTAAAAGATAAATTTTCAGTTACAAAATAATTTTTTAAAAAAGTGGTTAACAAATTAATTTTTAATAAATTAGATGGTTTTCAATGAATAAAATTAATTTTTAAGCAAAAATATTAGTTTCCTACGAAATATAGCGTATTTTTAAAAGAATAAATTACTTTTGAACCAAATAGTGGAATTTTCAAGCAATAATCTTAATTTTCAACAAAAAAAAGATGAATTTTTAATTAAAAATAAAATAATTAAATTTTAAGTTTGACAGGAAGGTTTAACAAAAAAAGAACACTATTGAAAAAAATAGTTATATTTTTAACCAAAGAGATAAAATTTTAAAAATAAATCTTTAACAGAGGAGTTTAACTTTCAACCAAGTAAGCAAATTTTGAAAAAAATTAATTTTTTAGCAAAAAGTTTAATTTTCTACAAAAAAAAAAAATCTTGGATAAAAATGATCAATTTTCAACTAAAAAGTTAAATTTTTAACCAAATACTTAAATCATCAACTAAAAAGTGTACATTTAATAGCAAAAATAGAATTTTTAAAAAAGATCAATTTTCAAAAAAATGGAATAGTTAGATTTTTAACTGAAAAAATTAATTTAAAGAAAAGTTATATTTTTGTCAAAAACAAATTTTCAGTCAAAAGAGAAATAAAATCAACGACGTGTTAAAATATTTAGCTGAAAGGACCATTTTTATACACAACAGTCGAATTATCATCCTTAAAGTTTGGACAAAAATTTTCTAAATTTTGATATTTTGTAAATATAATTTGTTTATAACAATTAGATACCATATCCTGTTAATTATTTACATTCTTTAGATACTTTGACATTCATTTTGGTCGAAACTGGGATTAAATAAGTTATTTACGTGAAGATGAAAAATTAAAATAAAAAAATGTCTAATTTTCGCTCTTTGTTTATTTATACAAGAAATAGGTAATAATAAAAGTTTAAAAATCTAATCGACAATCCTCTTATGCAACTATTGTTGATCACTTCTAAAAAAATTGAAAATCGATGAATAATTAAACGCTCTGAATACACGACCTAGTCGTAAAAAACGAACGGTCACCCATCCGGGTTACAGCCGCGTTCGAAATTACTTAACTTTCGTGACGGTATTCGCCAAGGAAATAATTTCGCCAGTATTTTTAAAAAGATATTTCTTATTCTAGGCAATAGTTTCTAAAATTGTAAAATATATTTTTTAAAATTAGAGTCCATCTTACCAGGAACGAGACCCTTGAAAGCCGCTTGAGCAGGTCCAGGTGGTTCGCCTTCTTTTTCAACGTAAAGGACAGATTCGAGCGCATCTGGAGGATCTATGCTGACCTTATAATGTGTGTAAATCCCTGCAGGATAAGGTGGTTGCCAAAGAACCAACAAAGTGGTCTCGTTTCGAAACCATACGATGAACTTGCCCGGGGTATTTGGCTCTGAAACAAAATTGTGTCATCAGTAGAGCTGTAGTTCCAAGATCAATGGCTTCTTTATAGTCTGGCGGATAGACAACATTTATAACTGAATTGTAACATTTTTTTAAAAAATGAAGTTTTAAATCACTTAATCGGCACGAAATCTACCGAATTTGCGGAATTTATGAAATTCACAGAAGTCACGGAATTTATGTAATTCACAGAAGTCACGGATTTCGCAGAATTCATGGAATTCAAGGAACTCACGAAAGACATGAAATTTACGGAATTTATGGAAATGAAGTAATTCACGAAATGTAGGAATTTTGCGGAATTCATAAAATTCACAGAAGTCACGGATTTCGCAGAATTCATGGAATTCAAGGAGCTCACGAAATTCATGGATTTAACAGAAGTCACGGCATTCATAAATTTCACGAAATGCATCAAATGTATGGAATTTATGGAAATGATGGAGTTTGCGGATTTCGTGAAATTCACAGAAGTCACGGAATTCATGACATTCGCACACATCAGGAATTTCGCACAATTAATGGAATTCAAGGAACTCACGAAATTCATGAATTTAATAGAAGTCACGGAATTCATAAAGACACGAAATGCAAAATATTTACGGAATTTATGGAAATGAAAGAATTCACGAAATCTGTGGGCTTCATGGAATTCATGAAATTCACAGAAATCCCGAAATTCATCAAATTTACGAAATTTACGGAATTTATAGAATGTATGGAAATGAAGGAATTCAAAAAATCTACCGAATTAGCGGAATTTATGAAATTCACAGAAGTCACGGAAATCATGAAATTCACAAAAGTCACGGAATTCATTAAATTTACGAAATTCACGGAATTTAAGGAATTCACGAAATTCATAAAATTCCAGAAATTTATGAAATTCACGGAATTTATGGACATGAAGGAATTCACGAAATCTATGGAATTTGCAGAATTTATGAAATTCACAGAAGTCACGGAATTTATAAAATTCACAAGTGACGGAATTCATCAAATTTACGAAATTCACAGAATTCAAGGAATTAAAAAAATTCATAAAATTCCAGAAATTTATGAAATTCGCGGAATTGGTGGAGATGAAGGAATTCACGAAATCTATAGAACTTGCGGAATTCGTGAAATTCACAGAAGTCACGGATGTCGCAAAATTCATGGAATTCAAGTAACTCACGAAATTCCTGAAATTTACGGATTTTATAGAAATATAGGAATTCACGAAATATATGGAATTTGCGGAATTAATGAAATTTAAAGAAGTCGTGATATTCATGAAATTCACATTAGTCATGGATTTCGCAGAATTCATGGAATTCAAGGAACTCACGAAATTCATGAATTTAACAGAAGTCACGGAATTAATAAAAGTCACGAATTGGATAAAATTTACGGAATTTATGGAAATGAAAGAATTCATGAAATCTATGGAATTCGCGGAATTCATGAAATTGACAGGAGTGACGGAATGCATGGAATTAATTGAATTCAAGAAATTAATTGATTATATTATTGATTCATGGAATTGAATGAATACGGAATTTATAGAATTCTAGGTGTTATGGAATTCACGGAATTTGTGGAATACAGGGAATTCATTGAAATCATGGAATTCACTAGAATCAAGGAATTCAAGAAATTCGCTGCAATCACGAAATTCACTGGGTTTGCTAAATTCACGGAATTCGTCGAATTTACGGACTTTACGAAATTTAAGAGATTCATGGAATTGATAGAATCCACGAAATTCATGGAATTTATGGAATTCACGGAATTCACATAAATCATGGAATTTATGAAATTCGGGGAATTCATGAAATTCAAGGAATTCATAGGATTCATGGAATTAGTGGAATTCACGAAATTCAAGGAATTAAAGGAATTCGCAGGATTCACAGAAATGAAGGAATTTGCGAAATTTAGGAACTTTGAGTTCAAGGAATTAGTGGGATATGCGGAATTCGTGGAATTTAAGAAATTAGTGAGATTCGAGGAATTAGTGGAATTCCATAAATTCCGAAAATTCCGTGATTTCGCCGAATTTCATTAAGTAATTGAATTTTATGAATTCCTTGAATTTTTTGAATACCATGATTTCCTCGGGTTTCTTGATTTTCAAGAAATAATTTAATTCCGTGAATTTCCTGACTTCATTGTATTCCGCAACTTCCGTGAATTCCGTAAATTCTCTGATTTTCTTGAATTCCGTAAATATAGGAATTTCCGTGAATTCCATGAATCCCTGTAGTTCCATGAAATCCATGAATTGGGGGTGTTATATGAATTCCGTAAATTCCGTAAATAAAAAGTAAGACTTTAGGGTCACGTAAATGCATAATCGCATAGAGAGCATTCAGTTTTCTGAGTCCGCTAGGACATATTTTAAACTTTTTTTCTCATTTACCCTAGCGTTCTGCAAGGAAAAGTTCAAGAATTTGATTCAAAACACAAACATTATTTTGGAAGTTTAATTATTTTGTTGAAAATTCAAATATTTTCTTATGAAGTAATATTTTTATAATGCGATCCGCTAGGGATTTGGGTGCTTTCGGGATGTTTGTTTCCTCTCAAAATCGAAAGATCCTTTCGCTGAAAATTAGTACGCGTGACAAATTGCTTGAAGAACATAGTTTAGAAATGAAATAGCCCTTTTTTGAAGAATCTCTGCATAATAGCATAGAGACCATTTAGTTTACTTGGTCCGCTAGGGCATATTTTAATCCTGTTTCCCATATTCCCTAGCGTTCCGATAGGGAAAATTCAAAATTTTGATTCAAAACACAGATATTATCTTGAAAGCTTAATTATTTTGTTAAAAATTAAAATATTTTCTTAAAAAGACATCTGTTATTGATCAAAAATTTAACGGTCTTAGCGGACTTTGTGAAACATAGGAACGGTCACGCGATTGCCTGACCGTAAAGAGACCGTTCCCTTCACGTGATCCGCTAGGGATTCACGTGCTCTAGATGTGTTTGTTTCCAGCCAAAAATAAAAAATCCTTTTACCCGAAAATTAGTACCGACGACAAATTACTCAAAAGGAAATAGTTAAAAAAATGAGATATCCCTTTTTTGTAGAAATGCCTAGAGTTGGGAAAAGTTTGATAACAAGACACCCAAGTTTCTCATTACGAGAAAATTTTCCCTCGACCTTCATTACAATATCCTTCAAGTTCTCAGTAGTTGGAAGCTTATAAACTTGCTCGGAACATCTGCATCTCCATTTCCCTCTCAAATCCTCTCTTGCCATAAATTTCACTTGAAACCCTGCTTGATTAAGTATTAAGAATTCAGGAACTCTGGAAGTACGTACTTGTGGTGAAATTTCTGCTGGTGTAAGCGACGCTTTCCTTTGAGTCCAGAACGGTGAATAGTTGGAGGGAGTATGTCGCTCCGGGCGTCAAGTCCCTGAGGGTGTAGGGCACAGCGTCAGCGGGAATAATTCTGGTCCAGGGATTCGCAGCATCATTGAAGCTCTGCACCCTCAATCGGAATCCAGAGTAATTTCCTTGACTAGGTGGAGCCCAATAGACCATTGCAGATTTCCCGTTTCGAACGGCGACTGTCAAATTGGATGGAGGATCGGGCGCTGAAAAGTTTATTAGCAATCAATTATTTTTATTGTTTATTTTAAGTGTATTAAATTAATGAAATTCTAACGCAATAATGGACACTGATTTCTAGAAAATTTGCATTGAATTAAAACCAACCATGACGTATTCTAGTAAAATATAGCAAAATTTAAATAACATTTTAGCAATAATATTGATATTTACTAATTAAAATGGAATTCTAGCTGTTCACATAGAAAGCTACCATTTTAAATTCAATTTTACAAATTTAAAAATCATTCTATAATTAGCAAAATACATATTGAATTATAGCAAATCATGTTATTATGTATTAACTTAAACAGAATTTTTAAAACTAAATTTAAATCGAAAAAAATTTACGTTTAATTCTAGCAATTAAAATTAAATTCTAGACATCAAAATCAAATTATAGAAATTGAAACTGAATGCTAGTAGTTTAAATTGAATTCTAGGCATTAAAATTAAATACTAAAAATTTGAATTCAATGCTGGTAAATTGAAATTGAATTCCAGCAATTGAATTTTATTTCTTACCTATAATAAATAATAACAGAAATAATTTAATTTTAGCATTCGAAATTAAATTCTAAAAATAAAAAAACTGAATGCTAGTAATATTCAAATTGAGTTCTAGCAATTAAAATTAATTTCTAAAAATTGAAATTAAATGTTAGTAATTGAAATTGAATTCTAGCAACTAGAATTAAATTCTAAAAATTCAAATTGAATGTTAGTAATTGAAATTAAATTTTAGCAACTAGAATTAAATTCTAACAATTCAAATTGAATGCTACTAATTTAAATTGAATTCTTGAAATTAAAATTGAATGTTAGTATTTCAAATTGAATTCTATCAATTAAAATTAAATTATAAAAATTCAAATTGAATGTTATTAATTCAAATTAAATTCTAGAAATTAAAATTAAATTTAAAAAATTTAAACTAAATGCTAGTAATTCACATTCAATTCTAGCAAGTAAATTAAATGCTAAAAATTGAAATTAAATGTTAGTAATTGAAATGGAATTCTAGCAAATAAAATTAAATTCAAAAATTGAAATTGAATGTTAGTAATTGAAATTGAATTCTAGCAATTAAAATTAAATTCTAAAAATTCAAATTGAATGCTAGTTATTTAAATTGAATTCTAGAAATTAAAATTGAATGTTAATCATTCGAATTTAATTCTATCATTTGAGATTGAATTCTAGCAATTGACATTAAATTCTAGAAATTAAAATTAAATTTAAGCTGAATGCTAGTAATATTCAAAATAAATTCTATCAATTAAAAGTAAATTCTAAAAATTGAAATTAAATGTTCGTAATTGAAATTGAATTCTACCAAATAAAATTAAATTCAAAAATTGAAATTAAATGTTCGTAATTGAAATTGAATTCTACCAAATAAAATTAAATTCAAAAATTGAAATTGAATGTTAGTAATTGAAATTGAATTCCAGCAATTAAAATTAAATTCAAAAATTGAAATTGAATGTTAGTAATTGAAATTGAATTCCAGCAATTAAAATTAAATTCTAAAAATTCAAATTGAATGCTAGTTATTTAAATTGAATTCTAGAAATTAAAATTGAATGTTAATCATTCGAATTTAATTCTATCATTTGAGATTGAATTCTAGCAATAGACATTAAATTCTAGAAATTAAAATTAAATTTAAGCTGAATGCTAGTAATATTCAAAATAAATTCTAGCAATTAAAATTAAATTCTAGCAACTAGAATTAAATTCTAAAAATTCAAATTGAATGTTAGTAATTGAAATTAAATTCTAGCAACTAGAATTAAATTCTAAAAATTCAAATTAAATGCTACTAATTTAAATTAAATTATTGAAATTAAAATTG
>JAAAKG020138284.1:0-12673 GCA_010014905.2 Druon quercuslanigerum
GAATTTAAAAAAAATCATTTTTAACTAAACGGTTGGATTAACCAAGAAAGATAATTTTTTAAATAAAGAGAACGAATTTTCACTCTAAAAGAACTAATTTTAAACAAAAGGGTTGAACTTTTAAACAAAAATATGACTTCAAGGGAGTAGATGAAATAAAAAAAAGAGTTGAATATTCAACCAAAAATATGATTTTTAATCAAGATTAATTAATTATTTTATTTTTAAACATTAATAATTTTTAAACACAATACATGAATTTTCGACCAAATATTTGAATTTTCAACTAAAAAAACGTGGCCTTTGAACTTTAAATGGAATAGTTAAATTTTTAATGTCAAAAATTACTTCTAAAAAAAATACGAATGAATGAATTTTTAACATAGAAGATTAATTTGTAGAAATTTATTAAAATTAATTAAAAATTAATTTTTAAATTAAAATAAAATTAGTTTTTTCAAGAAGATGAATTTTAACTCTGGAAGGACTAATTTTGAAAAAAATGGTTGAACTTTTGACCAAAAATATGATTTTTAATCAATACAGGTTATTTTGTAAAAAAGAAATTAATATTTAAAAACAATACATGAATTTTCGACCAAATATTAAAATTTTTAATTACAAAACATAGGCTTCCAACTTTAAATGGAATAGTTAAATTTAAAACGTCAAAAATTACTCTTAAGAAAAACAACTGTTTATTATTTGAATTCAACGAAAAAAGACGAATTTTCAACAAAATACGTAAATTCTCATACGAATAAATGAATTTTTAACATAGAAAATTAATTTGTTAAAATTTATTAAAATTAATTTTATATTAATTTTTAAATTAAAATAAAAAGTATTTTATCAAAAAGATGAATTTTCACTTTGAAAGGAATAATTTTGAACAAAATGGTTAAACTTTTAACAAAAAATATGATTTTTTAATAAGAAACGTTATTTTTTTTTTTAATAATTAATTTCTGAAGACAATACATGAATTTTCGACCAAATATTAAAATTTTTAATTACAAAACATAGGCTTCCAACTTTAAATGGAATAGTTAAATTTAAAACGTCAAAAATTACTCTTAAGAAAAACAACTGTTTATTATTTGAATTCAACGAAAAAAGACGAATTTTCAACAAAATACGTAAATTCTCATACGAATAAATGAATTTTTAACATAGAAAATTAATTTGTTAAAATTTATTAAAATTAATTTTATATTAATTTTTAAATTAAAATAAAAAGTATTTTATCAAAAAGATGAATTTTCACTTTGAAAGGAATAATTTTGAACAAAATGGTTGAACTTTTAACAAAAAATATGATTTTTTAATAAAAAACGTTATTTTTTTTAAATTAATTAATTTCTGAAGACAATGCATGCATTTTTGACTAAATATTTGAATTTTCAACTACAAAACATAGGCTCTAAACTTTAAATAGAATAGTTAAATTTTGAATGTTAAAAGTTACTTAAAAAAACAAAACAAAAACTGTTTATTATTAGAATTTAGCGAGCAAAGACGAAATTTTAACAAAATACTTAAATCCTCAAAGTTATCAATGAATTTTTAACATAAAAGAATAATTTTCTAGCCCAAAAGATATAATGTACATTTAAAAAAAGTAATTTTTATCTAAACGGGTCAGATTAACCAAGAAAGATTTTTTTTTTAATAAAAAAGATGAATTTTCACTCTAAAAGGACTATATTCTAAATATTAGTCTAAAAAATACTATAAACTATAAGTCTAAAAAACTATAGTCTAAAAAAACTGTTAATGAATTTTTGACCAAATATTTGAATCTTCAACTACAAAGCATAAGCTTCGAACTTTAAGTGGAATAGTTAAATTTTGAATGTTAAAAGATAAAAAAAAGAAAGAAAAAAAACTGTTTCTAATTAGAATTTAACGAAAAATACGAATTTTTAACAAAATACTTGGACCCTCACACGAGTAAATGAATTTTGAACATAAAAGAATATTTTTCTGGCCAAAAAGACATATTTTAAATTTAGAAAAAGTAATTTTTAATTAGACGGGTTAGATTAATCAAGAAAGATAATTTTTTAAATAAAAAAGAGGAATTTTCACACTAAAAGGACTAATTTTGAAAAAAAGTTAATCTTTTAACAAAACATATGACTTCAAGGGAGTAGATGAATTAAAAAAAAGAGTAAATTATTAAAAAAAAAAGATTTTTAATCAAGAAACGTCATTTTGTAAAAAAAAATTATTTTTAAAGACAATACATAAATTTTCGAATAAATATTTTAATTTTCAGCTACAAAACATAGGCTTTGAACTTTAAATGGAATATTTAAATTTCAAATGTCAAAAATTGATCTTAAAAAAAAAAAAACTGTTTATTATTAGAATTCAACGAACAAAGACGAATTTGGAAGAAAATCCTTTAATCCTCATAGGAATAAATGAACACATTAACCAAGAAAGGTAATTTATTAAATAAATAAATTATATATATATATATATATTTATTTTAATTTAATTCATCGAAAATAATAAATTAAATAAAATAAAATAAATAAATAATAATAATAAAATATTCACTCTAAAAAGACTAATTTTAAACAAAATGGTTGAACTTTTATCAAAAAATATGATTTTAAATGAGTAGATAAATTAAAAAAAAGAGTTGAATATTCAACAAAAAATATTAATTTTTAATCAAAAAACGTTATTTTGTAAAAAATAAATAAATTTTTTAACACAATACATACATTTTCGACCAATTATTTGAATTTTTAACTACAAAGCATAGCATAGTTAAATTATGAATGTCAAAAATTACTCTTGAAAAAAACACAAAAAAAAACAGTTTATTATTAGAATTAAACAAAGAAAGACGATGTTTTAACAAAATACTTAAATCCCTATACGAATAAATAAAATTTTAATATAGAAGGTTAATTTTCCAGTCCAAACGACATATTTTAAATTTTTTTAAAGTCTTTTTTAACTAAAAGGGTCAGATTAACCAAAAGAAAAATACATTTTTTAAATAAAAAAGATGAATTTTTACTATAAAAGGACTAATTTTGAATAAAATGGTTGAACTTTTAACCAAAAATATGATTTTTAATCAAGAAACGTAATTTTTTTAAAAATTAATTAATTTTTAAACACAATGTATGAATTTTTGACCAAATATTTAAATTATTAAATACAAAATATAACATTTAAAAAAATAGTCTTTTTTAACTAAACGGTTAGATTAACCAAAAAAGCAAAAAAAAGTTTTAAATAAAAAAGATGAATTTTCACTCTAAAGCAACTAATTTTAAACAAATGGGTTAAACTTTAAACCAAAAATATGACTTTAAGGTAGTAGATAAATTTTAAAAAAAGATTTGAATATTCGACCAAAAATATGATTTTTAATCAAGGAACATTATTTTGTAAAAAAGAAGTGAATTTTTAAACACAATACATGAATTTTCGACCAAATATTTGAATAGTTAAATTTTTAATGTTAAAAGTTACTTAAAAAAACAAAACAAAAACTGTTTATTATCAGAATTAAGCGAGCAAAGACGATTTTTTAACAAAATACTTAAATTCTTATACGAATAAATTAATTTCTAACATAGAAGATTAATTTGTTAAAATTTATTAAAATTAATTTAAAATTAATTTTTTCAAAAAGATGAATTGTCACTCTGAAAGGACTGATTTGGAACAAAATGGTTAAACTTTTAACCAAAAATATGATTTTTAATCAAGAAACGTTATTTTGTAAAACAAGAAATTAAGTTTTAAACACAATACATAAATTTGCGACCAAATATTTGAATTTTTAACAAAATACTTTAATTCTTATACAAAAAAATGAATTTTTAACATAGAAGATTAATTTTCTAGCCAAAAAGACATATTTTAAATCTAAAAAAAAAGTCATTTTTAACTAAACGGTTAGATTAACCAAAAAGGCAACCAAAAAAATTAAATAAAAAATATGAATTTTCACTCTTATAAGGACTAATTTTGAAAAAAAGTTGAACTTTTAACCAAAAATATGATTTCAAGGGAGTAAATGAATTTAAAAAAGAGTTGAATATTTAACCAAAAATATGATGTTTAATCAACAAACGTTATTTTGTAAAAAATAAATGAATTTTTAAACACAATACATAAATTTGCGACCAAATATTTGAATTTTCAACTACAAAACGTACAAAACTGTGTTTTTTTATTACAATTCAACGAACAAAGACAAATTTTGAAGAAAATACTTAAACCCCTACACGAATAAATAAATTTTAAACATAGAAGAATAATTTGCTAGCCCAAAAAACATATTAAAAAATTTTTTTTTTAATAATTTTTAACTAAACGGTTAGAATAACAAAAAAAGATTATTTTTGAACCAAGGAAAATTATTTCCTAAAAAGGAAATTATTTTTAACGAAATGCTTAAATTTTCAACTACAAAAGATCAGTTTTAAACCTAAAATAAAATAGTAAAATTTTATAATTCAAAAATTACTTTAAAAAATGAAAAAACTTTACAGTATTTGAGTTCATAGAAAAAAGGGAAATTTTTAACAAAATGGTTGAATATTCAAACAAAAATATGATTCTAATCAAGAAACGTTATTTTATGAAAAAAGATGTTAATTTTAAACACAATAGATAAATTTTTGACCAAATATTTAAATTTTCAACTACAAAACATAGGCTTCAAACTTTGAATGTAATAGTTAAATTTTGAATGTCAAAAATTGCTCTCAAAAAAAAATTGTTCATTATTAGAATTCAAAGAAAAAGACGAATTTTTAACAAAAATACTTAAATCCTGATACGAATAACTAAATTTTTAACATAGAAGATTAATTCTCTAGCCAAAAAGATATATTTTAGATCAAAAAAAAGTAATTTTTAACCAAACGGTTAGATGAACCAAGACAAATCATTTTTTAAATCAAAAAGATGAATTTTCACTCTAAAGGGACTAATTTTAAACAAAATGTTCGAACTTTTAACCAAAAAGATAAATTCAAGGAAGTAGATTTATTTTTACAAAAAGTTGAATATTCAACCAAAAAGATTATTTTTAATCAAGAAACGTTATTTTGTAAAAAACAAATTAAAACACAATACATGAATTTTCTACAAACATATTACAATTCTCAACTACAAAACATAAGCTTTGAACTCTAAATGGAATAGTTAAATTTTGAATGTCAAAAATTACTCTTAAAAAAAAAACAAAAAAACTGTTCATTATTAGAATTTAACGAACAAAGACCAATTTTTAACAAAATACTTAAATCCTTATTCGAATAAATAAATTTTTAACATAGAAGATTAATTTTCAAGTCCAAAAGACATATTTTAAATTTTTTAAAAAGTCATTTTTAACTAAAAAAGATGAATGTTTACTCTAAAAGGACTAATTTTGAACAAAATGGTTACATTTTTAACCAAAAATATGATTTTTAATCAAAAAATGTTATTATTTTAAAAATTAATTAATTTCTAAACACAATGCATGAATTTTTGACCAAATATTTGAATTTTCAACTACAAAACATAAGCCTTGGACTTTTTATAGAATAGTTAAACTTTGAATGTCAAAAATTACTCTTAAAAAAAAAACTTCTTCATTATTAGAATTCAACGAAGAAAGACGAATTTTTAACAAAATACTTAAATCCTTATAAAAATAAATAAATTTTCAACATAACAGATTAATTTTCTAGCATTAACCAAGAAGACAAAAAATTTTTAAAAAAAAAAAAAAGATGAATTTTCACTCTAAAAGGACTAATTTTGAACAAAACTATTGAACTTTAACCAAAAATATTACTTCAAGGGAGTAGATTAATTAAAAAAAAAGAGTTGAATATTAATTCAAAAATATGATTTTTAATCGAGATACGTTATTTTGTAAAAAAGAAATTAATTTTTAAACACAATACATAAACTTTCGACCAAATATTTGAATTTTCAACTACAAAACATAGGCTTTGAACTTTAAATGGAATATTTAAATTTTGAATGTCAAAAATTAATCTTAAAAAAAAAACAAAAAAAACTGTTTATTATTAGAATTTAACGAACAAAGATGAATTTTTAACAAAATACTTAAATCCTTATACGAATAAATAAATTTTTAACATAAAAGATTAATTTTCGAGCCCAAAATACATATTTTTAATTTTAAAAAAGTAATTTTTATCGATTCCGTTACATTAACCAAGAAAGATTATTTTTAAACCAAGAAAAGTTATTTCCTAAAAAGGAAATTATTTTTAACCAAACGTTTAAATTTTCAACTACAACAGATCAGTTTTAAACTAAAAATGAAATAATAAAATTTTTATAATTGAAAATTACTTTGAAAAAAGAAAAAACTGTGCACTACTTGAGTTGAATTTTCAATAAAAAATATGATTTTTAATCCAGAAACGTTATTTTGTAAAAAAGAAATTATTTTTTAAACACTATGCATGAATTTTTGTCCTAATATTTAAATTTTCAACTACAAAACATAAGCTTTATACTTTCAATAAAATAGTTTAATTTTGAATGTCAAAAATCACTTTAAAAAAAAAAACAAAAAAAAAACAGTTTATTATTAGAATTAAATGAACAAAGACGAATTTTTAACAAAATACTTAAATCCTTATACGAATTAAAAAAATTTTAACGTAGAAGATTATCTTTCAAGTCCAAAAGACATATTTTAAATTTTTTAAAAAGTCATTTTTAACTAAAAGGTTCAGATTAACCAAAAAAAAATAAATTTTTTCAATAAAAAGATGAATTTTTACTCTAAAAGGTCTAATTTTGAACAAAATGTTTTAAATTTTATCCAAAAATATGATTTTTAATCAAGAAACGTTATTTTGTAAAAAATAAATTATTTTTAAAAACAATGCATAAATTTTTGAACAAACATATTCATTTAAACTACAAAATATAGGTTTGAACTTTAATATAATAGTTAAATTTTCAATGTCAAAAATTACTCTTAAAAAAACTGTTCATTCATAGAATTCAACGAATAAATAAATAAATTAATAAATTTTTAACATAGAAGATTAATTTTCTAGCCAAAAAGATATATTTTAAATTTAAAAAAAAGTTATTTTGAAGTAAATGGTTAGATTAACCAAGAAAAATAATTTTTTAAATAAAAAATATAAATTTTCACTCTAAAAGGACTAATTTTGAAAAAAAGTTGAACTTTTAACAAAACATATGACTTCAAGGGAGTAGATGAATTAAAAAAAAGATTTGAATATTCAAACAAAAATATGATTTTTAATGAAGAAACTTTATTTTGCAAAAAAGAAATTAATTTTTAAACACAATACATAAATTTGCGACAAAATATTTGAATTTTAAACTAAAAAACATAGGCTTTGAACTTTAAATGGAATATTTAAATTTTCAATGTCAAAAATTACTCTTCAAAAACGAAAAAAAAACTTTATTATTAAAATTTAATGAACAAAGACGAATTTTTAACAAAATACTTTAATCCTTATACAAAAAAGATAAACTTTTAACTTAGAAAATTAATTTTCTAGCCAAAAAGACATATTTTAAATTTAAAAAAAAATCATTTTTAACTAAACGGGTCAGATTAACCAAGAAATATAATTTTTTAAATAAAAAAAAGATGATTTTTCACTCTAAAAGGACTATTTTTAAACAAAATGGTTGCAATTTTAACCAAAAATATTACTTCAAGGGAGTAGATGAATTAAAAAAAAGATTTGAATATTCAAACAAAAATAAGATTTTTAATCAAGAAACGTTATTTTGCAAAGAAGAAATTAATTTTTAAACACAATACATAAATTTGCGACCAAATATTTGAATTTCAAACTACAAAACATAGGCTTTGAACTTTAAATGGAATAGTTAAATTTTTAATGTCAAAAATTACTCTTAAAAAAAACTGTTCATTGTTAGAATTCAACGAAAAAAGAAGAATTTTTAACAAAATACTTAAATTTTTATACAAATAAATGAGTTTTTAACGTAGAAGATTAATTTGTTAAAATTGATTAAAATTCATTTTAAATTAATTTTTAGATTAAAATAAAATGAATTTTTCCGAAAAGATGAATTTTCACTTTTAAAGGACTAATTTTAAACAAAATGATTAAACTTTTAAACAAAATAATGATTTTTAACCAAGAAACGTTATTATTTTAAAAATTAATTAATTTCTAAACACAATTCATGAATTTTCGACCAAATATTTGCATTTTTAACTACAAAACATAGGCTTTGTTCTATAAATTGAATAATTAAATTTTGAATGTTAAAAGTTGTTAAAAAAAACAAAAAACCTGTTTATTCTTGGATTTCAACAAACAAAAACGAATTTTGAAGAAAATAATTAAACGCTTACACGAATAAATAAATTTTTAACATAGAAGTTTAATTTTCTAGCCAAAAAGAAACATTTTAAATTTTAAAGAAAGTCATTTTTAACTAAACGGGTTAGATTAAACAATAAAGATAATTTTTTAAATAAAAAAGATAAATCTTCACACTAAAAGGACTGATTTTAAACAAAATTGTTGAACTTTTAACCAAAAATATGACTTCAAGGGACTAGATGAATTTAAAAAAAGAGTTGAATATTCAACCAAAAATATGATTTTTAATTAAGGAACATTATTTTTTTTTTAAAGAAATGAATTTTTAAACACGATACAAGAATTTTTGACCAAACATTTGAATTTTCAACTACAAAACATAGCCCTTGAACTTTAAATGGAATATTTAAATTTTGAATGTCAAAAATTAATCTTCAAAAAAAAAAACCTTTCATTATTAGAATTAAACAAATAAGGACGAATTTTTAACAAAATACCTTAATCCTTATCGTATAAATAAATTTTTAACATAAAAGATTAATTTTCTAACCCAAAAAACATATTTAAATTTTTTTTAAAGTAATTTTTAACTAAACGGTTAGATTAACCAAGAAAGATTATTTTTAAACCAAGGAAAGTTATTTCCTAAAAAGGAAATTATTTTGAACCAAATGTTTAAAATTTCAACTAAAAAAAATCAGCTTTAAACTTAAAATGAAATAGCAACATTTTTATAATTGAAAATTACTTTAAGAAAAGAAAAAACTGCACAGTATTTGAGTTCATAGAAAAAATGAGAATTTTTAACAAAATTCTTAAATCCTTAACCGAATAGATAAATTTTCCACAAAGAAAATAAATTTTCAGCAAAAAAGATTAATTTTTAACATGGAAACAACTGACTATTAAAATGGAAAAATTTGATTTTCAAGAAGCAAGTTAATTTGAAATAAAAAGATAAATTAGAAAACTAAAAATGAAATCATTAAAGGTTCAATTGAAAAAATTAACTTTCAACAAAAAAAGAACGAATTTTTAATCAGTTGCATTTAAAAAAAAATAATTTTTAACAAAATAGTTGAATTCTTAACCAAAAAGATAAATTTTCCACAAAATAGTAGAATTGTTAACTAAACAATTTTTCATACAAAAAAATTTTTATCCGTTATCAATAACAGTCGTATTCAATAAAAAATAAAAAATATAAAAAATAATTTTTTACATAATTTCCTAACCAGAAAGTATGAATATTCTACAAAAAAGTTTATTTTCTACAAAAAAGAAAAAAAATCAACAAAAAATTCAATTGTTCAATTTTCAGTTAAAAGTATTAATTTTCAACAAAAACAAAACGAATCTTTAACAATTGATATTTCCACCGACAAAATTTTGATAGGAAATGAAAAACAGTTGAATTGGATAAAAAAGATGAATTTTCAAAAAAATAGTAAATCTTCAACTCAAAAAGATAATTTTTTGAAAAGATAATTGAATTTTTAATTAAAAACTATACATTTCCGAAAAATATGGAATGATTCAAATTTCAGTTCAAAAATTAATTTTCAACAAAATATAAAACGAATTTTCAACAAAATATTTTAACCAAGAAGATTAA
Source organism: Druon quercuslanigerum (assembly GCA_010014905.2). Taxonomy (NCBI): domain Eukaryota; kingdom Metazoa; phylum Arthropoda; class Insecta; order Hymenoptera; family Cynipidae; genus Druon; species Druon quercuslanigerum. Next base: position 9,976 of record JAAAKG020138284.1, read on the forward strand.
TTTTCAACAAAAAACAAATTTGCAACAAAGTACATTAATTTTTAAACAAATAGTTAAATTTTAAATAAAAAAGATCATTTTTTAAACAAAAAGTTGATTTCTCCACTTAAACAGATAATTTTTTCGGATTTTAGATAGCTTTTCAATTAAAAATATGATGTTTTAATCAAGATGATTTATTTTCTACAAGAAAAACTTTTCAACAACATACACGCTTTTTCAAGCAAATAGTTAAATTTTCAACTTGAAAATATAATTTTGTAAGGAAATAATTCAATTCTTAACTCAAAAAAATAAATTTTTGAAAAAAAATTGAATAGTTGAAATTCCAGTTTAAAAACTTAATTTTCAACAAAAAAAAATATTATAAAAAAATATTATAAGTTTAAATGAAAGACAGATAAATTCAGAAAAAATACGGATTTTCAGAAAAAGTTTTTAGATTTCAATTAATAATTATTTAACTAAAATGGTGAATTAAAAAAAAAATGAATTTTCAGGGAAAGAGTTCATTATTGAACCCAAAAATATTTTAATTTTTTATCAATAACCTTTGGATTCCACCATAAAATACCAATTATCACCAAAATAGTTGAATTATCAACCAAAACAGATGAATCATTAACTAAAATGATGAATAATTTGATTTTAAGTATTTTTTGTCTACTGGTCAAAAATCAATTTTTTTTAGTATCTATTTTTATTTTTGAGTGGTGGCTTAGTGGATAAGAGCATCGGACCTGAATCGGATCTGAAAGATAAAAGACATAGTTTAATAAATCTAGAAATCTTTTTTTTATTATTTAAGAAAGGGTTTCTTAGTCTATTAATACTTTAATTAAGTCGTTCCAAACAGCCCCTGGCACACTTCTTCACCCCTACTCCACCCACTTTCCCCTCTTCCACTTCCCTCGCTTCACATTTCGTCCCTCTTTTCTCTCTTCCTCCTGCTTCACTCATCTACACCCCTACTCCTTTACTTCTCACTCATCTACTCATCGACTCTTCTACTCCTCTAGTCCTCTACTCCTCTACACCTCTATATCTCTACTTCTCTACTCCTTTACTCCTCTACAGCTCCACTACTCCACTACGCCAACCCTCGCTTTACCCTTCGCCCCTCTTTTCTATCTTCTTCTTCCTTTACTCCTCTACTCCACTACTTCTCTACTCCTCTACTCCTCTACTCCTCTACTCCTCTACTCCACTACTCCTCTACTCCTCTACTCCTCTAGTCCACTACTCTTTTAGTCCACTACGCCGCTACTCCTCTACTTCTCTACTCCTCTACTCCACTACTACCCTTCTCTCCTCTTCCCTCGCTTTCCCAGGCAATACTCCCCTTTCCCTCCTCTGCTTTCCCTAATTTCTAATAATTTCCCTACTTCATACCCTAGTTCTCCTTCTTTCATTCATTCTACATTACTTACATCACCTACTTTGTTACGTCTTCTCTCCTTACTCCACATCATTTTCCTTGTCATCTCGCATCATTTTTCCTCCTTTCTTCTATATCACCTTACATCTCTTCTTTTTCCCAACTTACTCCCCTCATTTCTCATGACTCAATCTATTTACACTCCCCTCAGTACCCACAATTCCACTCACCTCAACTACTTCCCATACATTCTCTACATTTCCTGCCCTTATTTTTCCTAATTTTTCCTACTTCACGTACTTTCCCTTTCAATATTTCCCCTTATTTCGCATTCTCCCTTCTTTAGTTCCCCTTACTTCAATCAATTCCCTTCCCATCATTTTCCATCCCTGCCCATCATACACTCCCCACTACTCTACTCATTATTTCGCCTCAACCTACCTTCTTCTCCGCCCATGAATTTTCCTCACTTCCCCTACACATCCTCCCCTCGCTACGACAATTCCTCTCACCTTAACTATTTGCCCTACTTCCGCTACTTCTACTGTCCTAATTTCCTCTAATTTTCCCCACTTGACTTACTCTCTTCCCCAAAGCTTTTTCTCATGTCTCATCTCGTCCTATAATTTCCATCACTCCACCTCTTATTATGCTTTAATCCCCCTTCTTCCCCGCCTATTATTTTACTTCACTTCTCCTACTAACCCTACCCTGACTACACATAATTCCACTCACCCTACATTTTCTACTTTTTTTAAATATTTTTTCCCATGTCGGAAAATCCATGGGAAATCGAGCACTTTTTATATTTTATGAATAAACTGTCTTAAACTTTTAGAAACAATAATAATTTTTTTTATATTAACACTTAAATTTGTTTATTTACATCGGTCAAATTGAAATCCAACGGAAAATTAGTAACTCCAATTTTGAATTTTCCTGGAAAATTTATTATAATGAAATAGCTTTTTCAGATAAAAAGCTGTAAATTCACGTTTTTTCTTGTTTTATCGAATTTTCCAGGAAAATGAAAAATCGGATATAAATTTTCCTTTGGATTTTGAATCCGAGGTCCTTTCACCTTCATCACATCGAAGTCAAGGTCATTTGAAGGTCAAACTGCAAAAAATCCTATAGAAAAATCCAGAAAAATACATACATAAGTTTTTTGGGTCGCTGATTTTGAATTCGAGGTCCGTTGACTTCCATCATACCAGATCCAAGGTCATTTAAAGGTCAAACTGCAAAAAATCTTATGAAAAAAACGGAAAGTTAAATACATAGGTTTTTGGGGTCGCTGATTTCGAACCCTAGGTCCAA
>JAAAKG020138285.1:0-12672 GCA_010014905.2 Druon quercuslanigerum
TTATTTTCCATAAAGATAAACGACAGCTATTTTCATTTTTAAGTAACTGTTTATTAAACTACTATGCTTGAAGCAAGGCTTAAAGTTTTTATCTAAAGGGCGTGTGTTAATGTTACATAGAGTTTTACATCGCTCATTCTATTTAAAATTGCAGGGAATGGAGAAAATATTTTTTCGAGCAAACTTGACGGCTTTCTTTGACTTCGTATGGAAAATTTTGTTTAACTTTACTTGCGAAATTGGACCACTCTTGGAAAATTCGAAGGTCGCAATCCGGATGAACAAATTTTTAATCATATTTAATCTGAAAATAATTCAGACAGTCGTATGCATTTTTATATATAAATGTATGCAATATCAATATATACTATCTGGAGGATGATCCAATTCTCACTAATAAGTAGCCAAGAGGCTGTTTCAAAACCTCATACTTAATGCTTTCAAGCTCGTCTTTATCTTTAAGCTTTCTGCTGCGCTTTCCAGGATTATTTATTATGTTTCCTCTGCGAGATGCTAAACGATCTTTAGTTGTAATTTTCCACTTTTCATCATCAGAGGACCATGGTTCCTTGCGCGTGCTTAACCAAAGTAAAGTGCCAGCAACTTTCTTATCTACATAAAAAGCAGATATTATTTACATAATGCACAATAGAAAAAAATACAGGGAAAGTTCGGAAAAATCGTAATATAGGCGTGGGGTAAAAATTTTCGGAAAATTGCGGGACGCAATTTATGGATGGCCTCTTAGGGCCATGTGAGAAAAATCTTAAATCTTTTTTCACGCGAAGTGCGAAATACACTTAAAACTGTTGGAAATTAAATAAAAAAAACTTAAACGGATTTATAGTATTAAAAAAATATATTCCGAATAGCACATTTCATGTAAAAAAAGAATTGGTTAGGATAGTAATGTGAAAAAAACTATATTCTGGTTACGTGTACAAATATAGCTATTAGTACTGTTTTATTATGAATTTGTTAATTTCAAATTATTTCAAAATTGAAAATCGTTCACAACAAAATTTTAAATTAAAGTGATAAATTTTTAACTAAAATAATAAATATATAACAGGAGAAGGTTAACTTTAATTCAAAAACATAAATTTTTTACAAAATATTTTAACTTTCAACCAAAAAGTTGAATTTTCAGCTAATATAATAAATATTTAATTGAAATACTTAAATTTTAAATAAAAATGATAAATTTTCCGGAAAAATATAATTTTCAACAAAAAACTATTTTCAAAAAACTTGGTAAATACATTAGTTACAAGCTACTTTTACATGTGAAGAATTATTGTTATTCAAATTTAGATTGCAATTAAAAGAAAAGCGCGCTTTCGAAAAAATCCTGATATAAATCCCTGATAATGAAAGGTTTTGCAGGTAGGGTAGACGCCCTACAATCTTTTTTTCGTGAAGTTTTGACAGATGAGATCAAACTAAAAACGAAACTGTTATAACGTAATGTTTTTACTTTTTAATATTTATATAAGATCTGCAAGGATTCGAATAAACCAATTTTTACAATTACGCGTAATTAAAAAATGTTGTTACAATTTCGGTATTTGGAATAAAGTAACCTAAATCAAGTGAATAAGGGAATATAATACGTTTCGGCAGTACCAAAACAGAACGCAAATGATGAAAGTATTTTGTTTCGTTTAGACCGGTTCTCTGGAAAAGCGTAAGTTTAAAATATTTTTTAACTATATCCTCAAAATAATATTTTGTAATTCTTATTGAAGATTTGACCATTCTTGTTAAAGAAACCAATCATCTAAAAAAGCATACGGAAATTTCAACACAAAATGTTGTAAAAAAAAATTGGGAATGTTATCCCCTTAAAAAAAAGTAAATAATCAAGACTTTCGAAACCTGTTTGCGTGGATAAAAAGTTATAAAAGAATTCGATCGAATTATGTCTTTCCTATCTCGAAAATGCTTCGATGCGCTTTGAAGGTTAGGATTTCTGGTAAAACTTACAACAAGTACGATTTTACGATATCTTATACATACCATCGAATGCTTCGATGTAGTCTGCGAAGCCTAGGCTCTCCAACACTTCTGACACTTACATAACTAATGTCAAAAAAACGAAATGTAATGTAACGATGCGTGCTCGAAATCAACTGATATGCGTATAATGGCGGCCATATTTAATTGCTCTCCCTCCTTTTAACCAGCACATGTTGGTACCATTGGTCGTACCAACCAAAATAGCAAATAAAATAGTTATACCACCTACTTTAGATTGTTAGACAAATCAATAAGTGGTACATATGACTAATTTATCAGTACCTCTGACCACTAAAACATTACTAACTTTAATTAGTCACGAGTACTGCAGACGGGTTCCTAGACCTACTATTTGCTTAGTCGACGTTACTAACGGAATAGTTGCAAGAACCAATGAATTCTTTACTAATAAAAAAGTAGTAGCCCCAACTATTTATTTTTCTCAGTGCTCAATCAACGATTTTCTATCTACTGTCTTAATTTATAAGTCATTAAACAAATTGCGTAATTTAACAAAGTATGTCAACATATTTCCACAGTTAGAATAAAGTTATCAGAAAAATATATTTTTGTTATTTCAACCTAATCTCTTACAATCAGAGATAACGCAGTTTTACGCAATTTTCATGTTGATTTAGAACTCTTCAAAATAAAACGATATTGGAAGATATTTGAATAATGTTTCAAAATATCGTAGGGATGTCAAGGATGTCAGAGCGATACATTCTATTATCAGTATTTATTATTTTTTAAGTTTTCAAGTACGCATCACGAACAGAAATCTAAAAAAGCCCACACACACTGAAAAAAAAGATTAGTTGGGAAAACTAATAAAATTATTAGGATAACTAATTTAGTTAGTAAATAATGGTGCTGCTATTTAGTTAGTTGTAAGGACTATTTTTGTTAGTTGGTGCATGGGTAGTTGCCGTTACTGTCTAATTAGGTAGGCCTTACTAGTATAGTTAGTCATGTCTTCTATCTGTAGGTATTTTTTATTTGCTACAGGGAATCATTAAAATAGTTGCAAAGCAGCTGAGAAGCAAGCTCAAAAGACGTGTTAAAAAAATATGTATCTGCGTGACAAAAGAATACCTAGACATATCTTCTTGCTATAAGGAATATCTCAAAACTTGTAATATCTAACGTGGAATTTTTAAATATTCCAAGATGTATCCAAAAAATCAAAGGATATCCTATCATCTACTAGTTATCAGTTATATTTTATTATTTCTATTTTCAGTTTTTAATTTTTCACTAAAGCTTCATCGTAAAATCAATAATAAATTAAAAACAAATTTTTTTTAAATAAATGGTTTTAAAGGAAGTAAAAAGTGCAAATGGAATATGAAATATGAGAGTTAGTGACCATTTGCTGCGTCATTCTGATTGAAAAATCACACAAATCAAAAATTGTTATGTCAAAGAAATAAAATGATAGAACTTTGGAATATCAAAAAATAAATATATAGGCTGCTACCGAAAATACTGCAATGAAAATTATAAGTATATTATAATATTTACCAATAGAAGCAAGCAGAACCACGAAGGTTAAGAACAGTATACTGACAACGGTCTGCATTGGCTTTAAATTATATTAATTTATGCATAACATATACCGAGTTTTTTCCCCAATTATGAAGGTCTTGAAATCCCGGTCGACTTACAACGCATAAATTTATGAAATGATATCAAGATTTGGTTTAAGCCCGAACCAAAAGCATGTAACTTTGACATATTTTGGAAGCTTTTAAAAATGTCATCAACCTCTATATAAAATATTTTGGATTACAGATAAGAATATTAATATAAGATTAATTATAAGAATATAATTTTTGCTCTAGAAATCCTATTATTTACCAAATAAAGTAATGTTATTTTTAAGATCAACTTTTTGCAGTTAGTACCCACTAACCTAAGAAAGTAAAACACCTAATCGAAGGATAAGTATTATGCATTTAAAGTGATCTGATATGACTTTTAAAAGGTTTACAATTGATATAAATCAATAACAAAATAACTAAAATTTATTTCTAGTTTTAAAAGTAAATTGGTGTGGACACTTCGTTGATAATTCAATAGCAATTTCTAAGTTTTTTTTCATTCAGTTAAGGAGTGGATAAACAAAAAAATTAGGGAGAGGTATAGGAAATACAGCTTACCAGGACACTGGTACTGCCATAAAAACGACACAGATACATAAGTGTTATTGCCGCTTAGGGTTACTCTCTTAAACTTGGCATTGAAAAGTCGACCTAAGCGGCAATGTCACTTATGTATCTTTTTAGCTTGTACGGCAGGGTAGTTATATAGGTATATGGGTACCTTGGAGAGGAAAAATGGAAAAATATAAATGTGAGAAGTTAGAGGGGGATGACAATGATATTCCCTTACCTAGATATAGGTAGGTAGATATAGGGTAGAGGTGCTGAGGAACACTCGATCGTAAGGATAGAGGTACTACGATGAAAAATTGAGGAGGAGGAGTAGGGGTAGGGTTATATGGGAAAGAAGGTATAGTTTATATAATTTTGAGGTTGAGAGTAAAAGATTCTGTGAGAAAAGGAAAAGGGAAAGGACGAGTAGGATGAGAAAGAGAGACTCACAAGCGGAGAAAAAGAGGCACTCAAGTTGTAAATTACTTAGTTTATTTTTTAAATGGAGGTGAGCAAGTTTATAAAAGCACTAAGGTACATTTAATGGACTCCAGTTAAGAACTACCTTATTTAAACAAGAGACAAGGAATGGAAGAATCCAGAGCCCACACACAATATATTTTTCAAATTAAGTAAAATCATAAACTGAAATAGTGCGACCCCTGTTGTGCGAACATAAGTGGAGTCTAAAATTTCTACTTCCTCAATGTATCGAGGATCCATCAAGCGAGCCCGAAGTATTGAAGATATTCTTCAGCTTAAAAGCAGAAATCGCCCTGGGGACGTAAGAGCCTTTACGGTTTACCGGTTACCATACGTCACGATAATGAGCCAACATCTACCGATGGTTAGTTCAGCTCGACTGCGTCCAGGTTGGCACACGGTAGGTAGCGCAAAATGATTTACGGGACCTGTCCCGGGGGCAGCGTCAAAACCAATATCGAGAATTATTTTAAAGAGAACTCTGCATCCGGCGAGTATCTACTCGAGAGATTTATCATGTTTTATTGAGGAAAACATACGAAGAGTATCGTCCACTTTTATATCAGTAAATTTATCCCAGACTCCTCACTGCTACCCAGTGTGGAATCAAATTAAGCCATTCCCTCGTGGGCCTTATTACAAGGCTACCTGCAGTTGCTTCTGATCATTCGCACCAAGGTCGATATACGAAATGTTGCTGTCTGACTTTGCAAGTGATAAAGTGAAGATGCACTGACTTAATTTTTGTATTATTCACGTAATGAACAAACAGAATAAGATTTACAAAAGATAAATAAGAATCTTCGCTCTTCACAGCAATGAATAAAACATTAATTGTGTAATATTTGAAAGATTGATATCTTTTAATTAATTATGCAGTGGCAAAGTTATAATAATTTAATTATAGAAGAGAGAACCACGAAAGATTAATAGAAAATTAATAATGTAAAATAAGATTATAGACATGTAATATGTGACAAATAAAAACGTTTATGCATTGAACGCTTTTGCATAAAATTTTCAACTTTATATTAGATCAATAAGAACTCCATATTGTGAAACTCGTAAATAGGTTGCATTAAATACACAAACATAAAGTTCAGTGGAAATTTAAGAATTAATTATATTCAAAATCTCTCTCACATGACTAAATTTGAGCAAACACAACAGCCATTAAGTAGCAGTCGGACATCTTCGAGAGCCACGAAGTTGCACGATGTACTTTCAGAAGGAGTCGAGGATGGCCGATAGTAACTATTTTAGTGCTAAATTTGAATGGCACTTGTCTCAACCAATCTTGTTAATCCACATACGAGTATTGGGATCCCCACCCCTCAACTATTTCCCAAAAAACTGCCTTAAATGCATTAGCGTTAATCCTCCTTACTATTACATCTTGACAACAATACTCCTTACAAACATTGAGTCATTCACTTTAGGTCTAACATTATATATCAAAAAGAATTGAAAGAAAGAATCTCTGATATTGATCAAATGATTACAAAGCCAAATCTCCAAAAAAGTAGTCCATATTTTTAACAAATGACTTTTGTAAAGTAAACCTGTGATATTTTACTGTTACGTCGTAGAAATGCTAAGATATTACTATTAGTACCAGTAATAAAATATTTAATATGAACAATATTGTTAACAACGTTCGCCTGATATTACGTATTAAAAATAATTTTAATTCCAAATAATATAGGCATTAATTAATACAAATTTCTTTCTCAAATAAATCTCAGAAAGTATGAGTAATAAACAGTAATTATTAGATTAATTTATTGTAATACAGCGCCACTAATTTGTTTGATAAAGATTTATAAATCATGCATTCATTGACAGACAATTATTCGAGCACGAATTTTAGAATGAAGAAAATGCTAAAAATGTAGCATCATAATATATCGTCTAAATACTAAAACGCATAAAATTGGAAACGCTCATAGAATAATAGCTTCTAATATAAGTAGCCGTACCTCCAAAGTGAATAAAATGTATCTTTAATATTTAAAAAGTCTTAACAGAAAAATCAAACGATCATGTTTAAAACACCTAAAAGCAATTTTAATAAGGCTAAAGCCTTTGGAATGCCCAAATAGCATTCTCTTGTTTCTTTAGGTGTGGTAAATTTATTTCATACAAAATCAATATGTCTAGCTCTTCACTGCATCAAAAACAAATCAAATGAAATCGCTCCATATAGTCTAATACTAAGAAAGGAATTCCTAAATGCAGTTAGTTTGTGTAGTATTCACTACATTTTATAATTCACAATCAAAATTTTAAAGAAATGAAAGAAGTGGCCATGGGATCTCTACTATCACCTGTGGTAGTGGATATCGCCATGAATAATCTCGAAATTTATTGTCTTTCAACCTTAAGTTTTGAAGCACCAATTTATGAAATATACGTTGAGAATATCTTTTGGATTAATCCAAAATCAAAGTCACATGAAGTTTTAGAGAGCTTTAACCCTTTGACTCAAATCTTAAATTAATTTTCGAAGAAGAAAAAACTAAACTTTTCAGACTACTAACACCAGAACCAACAATGACACACTCGCAGCATCCTTAGATACAAAAGAAAGGAATAATATTCCGACTAATAGATAGAGCTATGAAATAATCATCATTGAAATTCAGAACACGATTTTGTTTATGTATTTACTATTTTGTAAATAAGTAAAAAATTTTATCTATAATGGTTAACCTGTAAATCTCATCAATAGATTAATTGAAATGAGAATAGAGAACATTTAAAATCAACTGCAGAAAAAATAACACAGGCCAACAATTCTCAGAACCAGAAACCAGACCTAGTGTGACCGAAGGCTTTCTCTGCGCTAAATACGAATCTGACCTCAAAAAAATTCCAGCACCCCCAGTTTTCGAGATATTCTAACCTAAATAGGTCAAAAACACGTTATTTTTATGTATTCGAGGCCCCGTAACAGCGAGAATATTTTTTTTTTCAAAAATGACGATGGCATTGTAAAGAAATACTTTTCACCTACAAAATGCCATCCCTATTTTTTCAATACGATTTTTTACGGCCGAGATGTGACGGATTCAAATATTAAAAATTTCACTTTTCACGAATATCATTTTTACTACAAAAATATTTGCCCACGGAATAAAAGTAGCGAAATTATGTCTGTTACAGCTTGCTATATTTTGATATAACCCCACAACCCAGACCTCCTCCAGACCCCTAGAACAATTGAGAAAATTGGGTTATGGTGGTCGTGTTTTTGACGCATTTAGGTTAGAATATCTTGAAAACTGAGGATGATGAGACTTTTCTGAGGTCGGATTTATTATATCGGATTATATTATATTCAGCGCAGCAAAAGCCTTCGGGTACACTAGGTCTGGTCTATGGTTCCGGACCTTTGTCAAATTTTGTCGGCCTGTGTAATCTAAGAGCTTACTTCACGGTGGTTCCATATATCTTGGGAATAACGGAAAAACTTCTACCATTTTACGACAAAATTACATTAATTTCAAGGAAATGTTTTTGGAAACAGAGTTTCTTGCGTTTTTAATTCATTACGCGTAATCAAAATAATTGCGATGTAGTAGTTTCTCTACTCATCAGCAATTTAGTAGACAGAGATCTTGGTTGTATTTTAACATGAAACCACTGATATCAGGCCTCTTAGAAGACTCTACAAAATTACATTAATTTTATATTCAGACACATAAAGTCTACCTCAAATCTGTTGCAGTCTTCTTAAAACGGAGTAGACTTTCTGCAAATCAGGAATGTACTTTACAAATTTTATTGTTTAAATTATGACTGTTTCTATTTTGAACACAAACACAGACCTTCGTATTATAGAATTAAGTAACATACACGTCGAAACCTAAACTCTAATTATTAACCACTAATTAAACTAATAATTAATTATTAAAACAATTATTAACAAATCACAGTGAGACCTTTCAATACCTCTCTCTTCTATAGCCATTCCGAGAATTGACGCTGCGCCACAGGTAGGTGTAACATGAGCGGAACGGGGTGCGCGGGGTCTGCGGTTGTCAATCAGGCGAGCACTCAGGCGTGAACAAACAAATGCGGAGAGGACTCTTAACAGGTTTGATCCTACCCACCCTCATCCCCAAAACAGGCGCAATAGGAGAGTTTCACTGTGGTATACAAATTTTGAGATGAGTCCGTTGAAAAGAATTCTTATTGCATTTCTTAGAAAATGTTGATTTGTTGATTTTTTCTCGATTTTCAGTACTTTTAACGAAGAAAAGTCAATTTCTTACTAATCAATCGTACCTGCAACGTACACAATTTAACCGATTAACATACGCATTTCAAGATAAGTCTGTATAAATCTGACTAATAGATTGTTTTCTAATTTTCTTCTAATTAAAGGCTTATAAAATTTGTAACATCACCATAGAAAAAATCATCATGCTCTTTTGCATGTCATAATATAAAAATTTTTGGTAAAAGCATGAAACAGTAATTATTTTTAAATCTCTATCTTCTTCTTTCTTTTGGCTGTATATGGAAAAAAGACCAAATATTAATTGAAACTCGAAATATAAGATACTTTTTCACGAATAATTTTATGCATCGAAATCTGACTAGAGAAAAATAAATTAAAAAGAAGAAATAGGGAGGAAAATAAAATAGTCCATAAAAATCAACCTATCTTAGCTTTCTTATTCGTTTCCCGTCTTTGTTATGCTTCAAGTGACCAACATGTTTTGGAGCCAATTTGTACTTTCTAATCAGGAATTATTTATAAGAAAACTATAGGCTTAGGAACAGAAACTTATGCTAAATAAATTTATCATAAGACCTGAAAATAAAAACGATCGACCTTTTTACAAAAAGTTGCATGGTCTATTACTGCATTCGTTGTTGAAAATTGATTAAAATATAAAAATTATTTTTTTTAACAAGAACAAGGAATCATATGATTCAATTCCTAATCCTACTACTATCTTTGGTGTATCTCGAAATATACTCTTTTTAATGAATAGCTTTGTTAGCCTCGATCTCTCTTTATAAATAATATATCTCCATGAATTCTCTATTCTTTTTACTTGTTATTAATATCAAAAATCTTTTGAAGAAAAAGCATCATGAATTTATTTTTCTTCTATTCCTATCCATCTTATTTCTTCAATTAATATCAATTTCGCTTAAATCCATGATTTTACAAATAAGAATCAACAGCAATAATCTCCAATGAATTGAGAATTAGACCAAGCAACTTTTTGTATACATGTCTATAATTTTTATTTCCAGGTATTATGTGAATTTTCTTTAGAACAAATTTCTATTATTCATATCTTTAGTTTTTATTTGAATAATTCTTGATGAGGATGTCTAAATTACCACGAAACACGTTAATCCTTAGAGGTGTAAATACGACAGAGAAAGGATGAGGAAAGAGTAAGCATGTTGGTTTTGATGGATCCTTTCCGTGTTCTCCCTCTTTCTTCTTTTGCAATAAATTTGTCTCTAGTTAGACTATTAAGAACTCTGTTAATGAAGGTATAAATAGTTTACCTCAATTTATCTTATAAATAATTTATTTTTGTTTAAATATTTGCTCAAAGGGTGATTTAAAATTAGCAGTTTAGAAGCATGTGTTTTTTCAAATTAATTCTTCTCCTATTTTGAAAATGTAATAATTTGCATAGATTAGTTCCGGATCAATAACTAACAATTTTTTTTTATTATTAATTATATTCCAATTTATTATATTATGTACAGAAATTCATAATCCTATTACACTTCAACCATTATTTGATTTAATAAAATTTTATATGAAAAAATATTTGAAATCCTATCTAAAATATCTGCGATGCAGAAAATTAATTTATTACGTTTAAAAATAACAGATCTTTTTCGAATGAATGTACAAATTTATCGTTTTTTGAACAGGCTGAATATTATTTCCTTCTCAATATTCTTTCTAGATGAAGTCCCAATTTCTTGCGAGAAACACGCCCAAACTTTGATTAAAATATTCAAATGCGATATACAGTGTGCCCATTTTGATAAGAAACTATTTGATCGCAGAATAGAACTGACACTGAAGAAAAAGATTTTATAATTGCAGAAACTGTGAGAGTATATTAAGAAGGGAAAAAGATAAATCTTGGTGAAATTATAATTATAAAAAAGAAAGTATCGCTAAGATATCCTTTTTTATCTTTTTAATACATTTTCAAAGTTTCTATAATTTTGATAATTTAATGAAATAAAAAATGTAGGTATTTTTTCGAATTGCTTAAATAACTTTGATTTCGACATTTGTTTTTAGTCATACACTCGTTAAAAAAAACGGATTAAGAATTGTATCCAAATTACTCATACATATTTCTTAATAAATGCAATTATTCCTAATTGCCATTCTTTGGTAAGGGATGTTGCTAATACTACTTACTAGAATGCCTTAAATTTTGTTTGTTTTTCGTTGCCTCGTGATCTAACGCCTTTAAACACTAAAAAGTGTTCCTTTGTTTATTAAACATGGTAAACGAGCTACGCAAAATCACTAATTATAACAATGCAATGATGAGAAGCATCACTGAAAATAATTTTAAACTAATTTTATGCAGAATTCTAGCATTAAAAATAAAAAATCATCTTATATAGGGGTTGCAAGTGAATAATATGTTTTTATAGACTCTAGATATTTCCTGCATTAAATCATTAAAGTTGACCAACTAAAAATTTTGAAATATGTGCCAATGATAGACAACTACATTGAAATAATTAAAAACTACCCCTTAGAACGATATTTTGCCTCTTTACAGTTCTTCACATAATTTCTCATGAGAAAATTTCTAGGATTACATCATAAATATTACTTGAATATTTTGTAACATTAATTAATTAATTTAAAGACAATAAGTTCCGGGTTTTGTCCTCTAAACTAGTTTTAATTAAAAAATGGTAAAATACCGTCTTTTGGCAAAAAGTGCGTGACTGCTTTTGTACAACGGCACAAAATGAGTTTTATTAAAATCAATACCAACCTTACAATTCTCAAGATACTTATGTTTTCAAATTAATCTATAAGACATCTTACAATGTAAAAAATACTGGTTTGAATTACTTTTTGCAGATTTCACTTTTATGCATAAGGAAAACATATTTTTGCACCCATTGATAAGAATCTTTTTAATAAAATCACGAAGTTCGTTGGTGTGACTTTGAAGTGATCTTGTAACTAATTTTCATTCAAGTAGAAATTTTTATTGTAATTTTAAGAAACCAAACACTTGTCAGAAATCTCTTTATGTAGTGCTTTTTTAATTTTCAAAAGTGATTCTTTTTAAACAAGCGTTTTCTGATTATAAGTTACATATGAAGCAGATTTATTATTAGCTTTTTATTTGCTAGTTTTATTTTGTGCTATCCTACTTAAAGAGTCACGCATTTTTATATGCAAGGTATGTAAAATAGCGCATTATTAATTTATAAATTCCTATAGAGCGTGTTTGTTCAATTTTAAAGTTATTTTTAATAAATTACGCTAACATTATTTTTAGCGATGCCTGCTGTCATTTTGTTATCACGCTTGTTCCTTTCATGTCATTCCTTATTTTTAGAAAAAAGTAACACTATTTAGCGTTTAAAGTCTTATTTTTACAATAAATAAGAGAAAATGGAGCGGCTCTAATGTTGAGCTTATACATGGTGTTCACAAAGTCTCTATATACCTAAATATCTCTCTAGGTAAATATTTTTTCAAAAAGGTCTAGATCATTCTTGAAGTAACTTTTAACGAGGAGTCCAGTGGTGACCTTGAATTTGACCTTGAACTTGATCTTCAAGGTTATTTCAAGGTCAATTTTGTTATTTAAAATGGAAACCCCTATTTTTGACAACGGTAATCGGAAGAGCGGGAAATTTTACGTCCAAACATGTTCTCAGGTCATGGGTCAAGGAAGACTTTTAAACTTCAACTGATGGTTTTTAGGCTTGACTCAGGTATGGATCGGGTCCAATCTGTACTGCTTCGGCTCAGGTG
>JAAAKG020138286.1:0-12371 GCA_010014905.2 Druon quercuslanigerum
GCGTTTATTTGGGTGAGGCACGATTTACATTGGAGGTAACTATTGATTTAATTGTAGGTTGCAAAAGTGACGGGACGTCACAGTTGCATGGATTCAGTGACTTCTGTAAATTTGATGAATTTTGCGAGTATCTTTGATTCCGTAAATTCCATGTATTCAAGGAATTTTATTTAGTTTTCTAGGATTTCTTCATTTCCACGAATTCCACGAATTCCACGAATTTCGGGAATTACGGGATGTACGTGAATTACGCGAATTCAAGAAATTCGACAAACTGCTTGAATTCCGCAAATTCCATGATTATATTGAATTCCTGAAACTTTATACATTTTTTCAATTCCAACAATTCTTTGAATTTTATCAACTCTGTGAATTCAATGAATTCCATAAATTCCTTCAATTCAATGAATGCTGCGAATTCCATGAATTCCTTGAATTCTTTTATTTCCATAAATTTCTTGAATTCTTTTAATTCCATGAATACCTTGAATTTCGTGAGTTCCGTGAATTTCTTGAATTCTATAAATTCCGCGAATTCCATGATTTTCCTGAATTACGTCGATTGCATGAATTCGGAGACTTCTGTAAATTTGATTAATTCCGTGAATTTCTTTAATTTCGTTAATTCCATGAATTCGGCGAATTTTCTATGTATTTCTAGGATTGATTTATTTTCATGAATTTCGCGAATTCCTCGAATTTCGCAACTACCGCAATTTTGGGAATTACGTGAATTCAAGAAATTCGGCAAACTACTTGAATTCCGCATATTCCGTGATCACAGTGAATTCCTGAATTCCTTTATTTCAATGAATTCTGCGAATTTTGTGAATTCAGGAATTCTATAAATTTCGTGAATTTCTGAAATTCTACAAATTCCCGGAATTGTTTTAATTCAGTGAATTTTTGTAATTCGCGGAATTACTTGAATTCCTTGAACTTTGTGAGTTCCGTGAATTCCATAATTTTCCTAAATTTCGTCGATTGCGTGAATTCAGTGACTTCTGTAAATTTTATAAATTCCATGAATTTCTTAAATTCCGCAAATTCCATGAATTCGGCGAATTTTAAATATTCTTATAAGATTGTTTCATTTCCATGCATTCCGCGAATTCCATTAATTCCGCAAATACCATTAATTTCGGGAATTACAAGAATTCAAAAAAATTCGACAAACTACTTGAATTCCGCAAATTCCGTGATTACAGTGAATTCCTGAAATTCTGTACATTTCTTAATTTCCATCAATTCTTCGAATTTTATCGATTCTGCGCATTTAATGAATTCCACAAATTCCTATAATTCAATGAATTCTGCGAATTTCGTGAATTCATGGATTCCGGTAAGTGTGTAAATTTCAGAAATTTCATCAATTTCGTAAATTTTTTCAATTTCATAAATTCCTTCAATTATTTTAATTCAATAAATTCTTTTAATTTAATAATTTTCTTTAATTTAATTAATTCTTTTAATTCGAGGAATTATTTTAATTCAATGAATTCTTTTAATTCGAGGAATTATTTTATTTCAATGAGTTCTTTTAATTCGAGGAATGATTTTAATTCAATGAATTCATTTAATTTGAGGAATTACTTGAATTCCTTGAATTTCATGAATTCCTTGAACTTCGTGAGTTCCGTGAATTTCATAATTTCTCTGAATTCCTTCGATTGCATGAATTCGGTGACTTCTTTAAATTTTATGAATTCCGTGAATTTTTTGAATTCCGCAAATGTCATGAATTCGGCGAATTTCGAATATTTTTATAAGATTGATTCATTTCCATGCATTACGCGAATTTCACGAATTCCGCAAAAACCACTTATTTCGGGAATCACGATAATTCGAAATGTTATCGATTCTATGCATTTAATGAATTCCATAAAAACCGCCAATTCCCTTAATTTAATGAATTCTGCGAATTTCATGAATTTATGGATTCCATTAAGTGTGTAAATTTCAGAAATTCTATTAATTTCGTGAAATCCTTCAATTTCATAAATTCCTTGAATTATTTTAATTTAATAAATTCTTTTAATTCGAGGAATTATTTTAATATAATAAATTTTTTGAATTTGAGAAATAACTTGAATTCCTAGAATTTCATGAATTCCTTGAACTTCGTAAGTTCCGTGAATTCCATAATTTTTCTGAATTTCGTCGATTGCGTGAATTTAGTGACTTCTGTAAATTTTATAAATTCCGTGAATTTCTTTAATTTCGTAAATTCCGTGAATTCAGCGAATTTTATATATTTTCTAAGGATTGCTTTATTTCCACGAATTCTGAGAAATCCATGAATTCCACGAATACCACGAATTTCGGGAATTACGCGAATACAAGAATTTCAAAAAACTACTTGAATTCCGCAAATTCCGTGATTACAGTGAATTTCTGAAATTTTGAGCATTTCTTGAATGCCATCAATTTTTTTTATTTTATCAATTCCGTGAATTTAATAATTTCCATAAAATCCGTAAACTCCTTTAATTCAATGAATTCTGCGAATTCCATGAATTCCTTAAATTCCTGGAATTTCACGAATTCCTTGAATGCAAAAAAAAAGAAATTATTTTGATCTTAGTCCTTCCTCTTGCTGTTCGATACCACATTTCAATAATCGTCAGACGCATACTTCCGTATCGTGATAGGGGTGTTAACACCCTCACTGTGTCTCGTGCAGACATAGAAAAATCATGATTTAAACGAATTCTGTTCCACTTCCTTTTCATTCTTCTCGATTTCTTCCATTCGCTCCCGCTCACCATTTTATATTATTTCTCGTGCCTCGCTTGTTTTCCTTTCTTGGCAAAAATAGACCCTCGACATTTTTGCTGCAATTCGCCGCGCCGCTGACAGAGTAACATGTTCAAATGGAATCTTCAGAAAAATCTTTCACGCTATCCGCAGAGCCTGAAATATTGGAAAAATACTAAACTTTTTATGTTTTGCTATCAAGATCTACCTTTTAGATAAAACTTACGTCTTCGAAGAACTTGTTTTATGGAAACGAAATATATTGAGTTTTCAGAAAAAAAGAATTTTTCCCATAAATTTATTCATGCATAAAGAATAGATGTAGATATATAAAATACTCTTAAAGAAAATGTTATAAAAAAAAAAGTATAATCGTATATGGACAGGGCGGGTTTTAAATAATAATTCCTAGATTACCGACATCGTGGCTGTTGCAAATATAAAGTGGTTTGTGTTCGTGCTAAGTTTCTAGAATATTCTTGATGACAAAATTAAAGTTATAAATTAACTTAAATTTTTACGGAAATTCTTTTCTTACAATTACGGAACATAATTTTATGAAAGCCTGGAGAATATTTTACAAACTTAGCACGGACACGAACCAGTTTACCAGGTTGGTAAACTCACCAGTCGGTGAGGTAGGAATTTTTATTTGTAAACACCTTGCTAATCTGCTAATAAGGTTTTTAAATTGTACGGCATAATAAAAATGAGAAAGTCCTTTGAGATAAGTTGGTGCTGATTTAGACCCTAAAAAGTTAGTTTTCAAAAAAGTTGGTATGAAATTCGTCGGGCGAAATTTTTTTCGGTTGAGGAGCAGATTTTTTAAATTTGAACGATGAGTAAAAATTAATTTTTAATAAAAAAAGGCGAAAATTTACTTTAATTAGTTTAATATAATTAGATTTTAATATAATCAGATAATAAGATTCTTATCAAGCATGTAGGTATTATAAGTGAAATTACATATTATGAGAGTATAATAATTTTGAAAAAAATTTCAAAACTCTGGCTAAAAAAGATTTAAAAAAAAAGAAATACATTTTTTTTTAAATCTTTGCTTTTATTAAGTAGAAAAATAAACCGGTAAAATTATAGCCCCTTTAAAGGGAAAACTGAGGTTTACAGGATTGCAAAATTTGTCTAAAAAAAAATTTTTTAATCAATTTTTCATTTTAAATCATGTAAGATTTCAAGAAGAGTTTAAATCAAAATTATTAGTTAATTTTTTTTTTTGTTTGGAGATTCATCATTATTTTTTAAAAAATTATTTATTTGCTTTAAAATTTACCTATTTTGTGAAAAATGCATTTTTCTTAGATCAAGAATAATTTTTTCGACTGAAAATTAATTTATTCTGTTTAGGTCGAAATGTCCCTTTTCCAGTTAAAAACTAGACGATTCAATTGAAAATCTAATTCATTTTTTTGGTTGAAAGTTTCACTTTGCTGTTTAAAATTCGCTTTTGATGGCTAAAAATTACTTTTCTAACTATAAATATAACTTTTTTATGTTTTTAAATACTTATCAACATATAACCCTTCATAAAAAAATGAGTAATCACTTAATAATTAATAATTATTTTTTATTGAATTAATAATTAATTAACTAAATTAATAATAAATACTGAATAATTCACAATCAATAATTAATAATTAATAATTTAAAAAGACATAGAATATAAATAATATAATTTTTAAATTGAAAGAGTTTATTTTAATTGTATTTTTTTAAAATTAAGTATTAATGGAAAATTAGTCCTTTTTGGCAGAAAATTGAACTTTTTTCGTTGACACTTCTTTTTTTTGCCAAACATGTTTTATTTCATTTAAAAATTCATTCATTTTATTAAAAATTCAAATACTTTGTTGAAAGTCCTTATTTTTGTTAAAAAGTCGTCTTCTTTGGTAACAAATTCATCTACTTGCTAGCAAGTTGAATTACGTTGTTAAACACTCATTTATTTGTTTCAAGAGTCATATTTTTTATGGCAAATTTGCTTAATTTTTGTTGAAATTTTTTTTTAATTTCTGGTTGAAAAAATATTTTCTCCAACTGTACATTTAACTATTATAGTTATGTTGAAAATTGACCCTTTTAGATGTTTATTTAATTATTTAGTTGTCATTTTATTTTTTATGGTTGAAAATGTAATTACTGGGTTGAAAAATAAGGTATTTTTTTGATAATTTATCATTTCTTGCAGAATATTAATCTTTTTCTTAAAAAACGTCAACTTTGGGGATAAAAATTCCAATATTTTGATGGCTCTTGAAACCTTTCGTGCAAATTCTTTTTTTGTTCTAGATTTTTAATATAATATTAAAATGAATCTCTTTGTTTTAAATATAAACTATTTTGCTAAAAAGTTGTTTTTTATTTTAGTAAAAAAAATATTTTCTTCACTAAAAACCTAACTATTTATTTTTTGTTTAAAAATTAATTTTTTTCTGGCTTAAAATTAGTGCTTTTTCGTAGAAGAATAGTCTTATTTATTTAAATTTATGGTTTTTAGGTTTAAAATTTATACTTTTTAATTGCTCTTGTTGTAGAATTAACATCTTCTTTAATAAAATATTAACTATAATACGTGAAGTTGCGAATTAAAGTATTTGTTAAAAAATCCACTATTTGTTTGTACACTAATTTTTTTCTTAAAAATGGAGGTGTTTTGTAAACAAATCGTTTTTTAAGCTTTGAGATTAAAAAATAGTAAAAAATTAAAATGGTTTAAAAATTACTTTTTTTGTCAAAAATTTATATTTTTGGTTGAAAACCAAAAATATTTTGTTTGAATGTTTAACTATTTGGTTCAATACTCAGCTATTTATTAGAAAGATTTAACTATTCTAAAGGTAGAAATCGTACATTTACAGAAAAATTAGTTAGTGCCTGAAAATGTAGCGATTTCATTTTTGTTTACAAATTCAACTACTAGATAGAAAATTCATTTGTAAGAAATTTGTTTATTTAAAAAAAAAATGTTTTCCCAAATTAAAAATTTAGATATAGTGAAAATTTCTCCTTTCTTGATTAAAAATTAACTTATTTTAAAAATTCTTCTTTTTGTCTTATAAAGTCAACATGTTTTTAAAAAAAAATTTAATCGGGAGCTTTGAAACTTATCCGTTATATTAAAACTTTGTCGAGTTTGTTTTAGAATTAATCTTCTCCATTCTAAATTTATCATAGTAAGTTGAAAATTTGGCGTTTGGTTACAAAATTGAACTATTTTATTGAAAGTTTAATGTTGTTATAAATTCTTCTTTATTGTTAGAATGCTAATCCTCTTTCAATAAAATTGCTCTTTTTAGCTTGAAAAATCGACTATTCGGTTGAAATTGCAACTAGGTTGGACCTCTCTGCATGCTTTGAAATAAAATTGGTCCCTTGTGAATTCATTCTTAAAAAGAAAAATCCGGTTGAAAAAAGTAATGGAAAATGAACATTTTTCCCGCGGGCATTAGTGATGATTCGTAAGGAAAATGATGAGTCGATTCGATTAAAGCACCTATTATGTGTGGCGCGGTCGCCTAGCAAAAAGCTATAAATGAAGGTGGATAAGCGGCAACGCTGACTGCGTTTGCAGTGTCTGGCGCGCCGCGATAAGATGTAATCAGCACTATTTGCCGATTATAACGGAAAAGCCTTGAAAAATCGAAACGACTCTCCCATTGCCAATTTCCCTAATAATCATATTATTTGCGTTCGCGAAACCAAATGGTTGTTTCTGAAAATAATTTTGCATCCTCAACATGAAAAATATTTTTCCTAATTAGAAAATAATTTTTCTGATTGGAAAAGAATTAAAAGCAGTTAAAGAAAAGACTTTTCTCAATTCAAACGATTCCCCTTTCTACTGAACGGGGAGGTGAGGCAGGTCAAGAAGAAGATTGGAAATTGAGTTAAAATGAGGGGATGAGAAGTAGAGAAAGTAACGGAAAGTAGGGTAAAGTTGTGGGACATCAGGGGATAAGAAGTAGGATAGGTCAGACGAAATGTGGTCGAAAGAGGGCAAAGGGAGAGGGGGAGTAGATGAAATCGGGAAAATTAGGAGAGATTGTGGAAATGGTGTTGAAACGAGGAAAGAGGAAGTATAGAAAATAAGAGAAGGGAAAGTAGGTGAAGTGGAGAAAATAAAAGTGGAATAACGGGGGAAGTAAGGCGAAATGAGAAAAGGTGAAGTATGCTAATGCGCAAGATAAAAGTCAGGGTTGTAGACTAAATAGAAAGGATTGACTGGTAATAGTTTTTCATCGTCAACATAGAAAAGAATGTTTCTAATTGGAAAAGCATAAAGAGCAGCTGAAAATAAGGCTTTTCCTAATTAAAATGATTTCCCTCTTCACGAAAAGGGGGAGGTGAGGGAATTGACGGAAGAGGACATAAGAAGATGGGAAAGTGAGTTAAAATTATGGGACGAGAAGTAGAGAAAGTAATGTAAAGTAAGCTAAAGTTGTGGGAAATCAGGGTATGAGAAGTAGGAGATGTCAGACGAAACGAGGTGGAAATAGGGCAATGGAAGAGGGGGAGTAGAGGGAATCGGAAAAATTAGGAGAGACTGTGGAAAATAATGATTGCAGAGTAGGGAAAGGGATGGGAACGAGTGAAAACGAAAACAGAGGAACTATAGAAAATGAGAGAAGGGAAAGTAGGTGAAGTGGAAAAAATTATAAGTATAATAACGGGGGAATTCCCTCGCGAATCCAAATAGTTGTGTAAAAATAATTTTAAATCGTTAACATGAAAAATAATTTTCGTAATTGGCAAATAATAGCGAGCAGCTAAACACAGATGTTTCAGTCTTTCAAAAATTCCCCTTTTTACAAAAGGGGGAGGTGAGGGACGTCTCGGGAAACAAGGGCCTTAGAAGTTGGGGCAGTAAGTTAAAATTAGGGAACGAGAAGTAGAGAAAGTAAAGTGAAGTGATGATAAATAAGAGGATAAGAAGGAGGAGAATTGAGGCGAAATGCGGTATGTATATGTAAATGGAAGAGGCGAAGTAGAGGCAATCGGGGAAATTAGGAGAGATAGAGGAAATTATTGATGAGAAAGTAGTGAGGCGAAATGAGGTGAGTATAGGTAAATGGAAGAGGCGAAGTAGAGGAAATCGGGAAAATTAGGAGAGATAGAGGAAATTATCGATGGGAAAGTAGGGAAATCAGGAGAAGATAGGGGTAATGAGTGAAGGAGAAGTATGGTAATGGGGAACATGAAAGTCAGGGTTGCAGACTGAATCCAAAGGCTTGACTGAAAATAGTTTATCACCTTCAAAATAGAAAATAATGTTCCTGATTGGAAAATCATGAAGAGCAGCTAAAAATAATACTTTTGCCAATTAAAACGATTCCCTTTTTTACCAAACAAAGGAGGTGAGGGAAGTGACAGGAGATAAGGACATAAGAAGTTGGGAAATTGAGTTAGAATGAGGGGACGAGAAGTAGAGAAAGTAACTAAAAGCAGGGTAAAGTTGTGGGAAATCAGGGGATACAAAGAAGGAGACGTCAGACGAAATAAGGTCGGAATAGGGTAAAGGAAGAGGTCGAGTAGAGGGAATGCGGAAAATTAGGAGAGATTGTGGAAAATAGTGATGAGACAGGGAAAGTGAGGGGAACGAGTGGAAACGAGGAAAGAGGAAGTATAGAAAATAAGAGAAGGGAAAGTAGGTAAAGTGGAGAAAATAAAAGTGGAATAATGGGGGAAGTGAGGTGAAATAATGAAAGGTGAAGTATGGTAATGCGCAAGATAAAAGTCAAGATTGCATACTAAATCCAAAGAATTAAATGGTATTAGGTTTTCATCGTCAACATAGAAAAGAATGTTCCTAATTGGAAAAGCATAAAGAGCAGCTGAAAGTAATACTTTTCCTAATTAAAATGATTCCCCTCTTTACGAAAAGGGCAGGTGAGGGAATTGACGGGAGAGGACATAAGAAGATGGGAAAGTGAGTTAAAATTAGGGGACAAGAATAAAAGGAAGTAATGGATAGTAAGGTAAAATTGTGGAAAATCAGAGGATAAGAAGTAAGAGAGGTCAGACGTAATAAGGTCGAAATTGGGCAATAAAAGAGGGGGAGTAGAGGGAATCGAGAAAATTAGGAGAGATTGTTGAAAATAGTGACTGCAGAATAGGGAAAGTGCGGGGAACGAGTGGAAACGATGAAAGAGGAAGTATAGATAATAAGAGAAGGGCAAGTAGGTAAAGTGGAGGAAATTACAAGTGGAATAATGGGGCTAGTAAGGCGAAATGAGAAAGGTTGAACTATGGTAATGAGTACTGTGAAAGTCAGGGTGGCATTGCGAATCCAAATGGTTGTGTGAAAATAATTTTATGTCGTTAACATGAAAAATAATTTTCATAATTCAAAAATAATAAAGAGCAGCTAAGCACAGAGTTTTCAATCTTTTAAGAGTTCCCCTTTTACCAAAAGGGGGAGATGAGGAAGTTCACGCAAAACAAGGACATAAGAAGTTAGGGAAGTGAGTTAAAATTAGTGAACGAGAAAAAAGAGAAAGTAATGTGAAGTGATGGGAAATAAGAGGATAAGTAGCAGAAGAAGTGAGGCGAAATAAGGTGGGTATAGGTAAATGGAAGAGGCGAAGTAGAGGAAATTTAGAAAATTAGGAGAGATAAGGAAATTATCGATGGGAAGGTAGAGAAAGTGAGGGGAAGGATTGCAAACGAGGTAATGATAATTGCGGGTAATGAGGAATGGGGATAAAGGTGAAGTGAGGGAAGTTATTTGTGGAATAACAGGAGAAGATAGAAGTAAGGAGAAAAAGAAAAGTATGGTAATAGGGAACATAAAGGCAGGGTTGCAAACGAAATACAAAGGGTTGACTGGTAATAGTTTCTCATCTTCAACATAGAAAATAATGTTCCTAATTAAAAAATAATAAAAAGCAGCTAAAGATAAGACTTTTTCCAATTGAAACGACTCCCCTTTTTATAAAAAGAGGAAGGTGAGGGAAGTGACTGGAGAGACGGACATAAGAAGATGGGAAAGTGAGTTAAAATTAGGGAACGAGAAGTAGAGAAAGTAATGGAGAGTAAGGTAAAGTTGTGGGAAATCAGGGGATAAGAAGCAGGAGAGGTCAGACGAAATGAGGTAGGAATAGGGCAGTGAAGGAGGTCGAGTAGAGGGAATCGGAAAAAGTAGGAAAGATTGTGGAAATTGGTGATGGCAAAGTAGGGAAAGTGAGAGGAAAGAGCGGAATCGATTAAAGAGGCTGTATAGAAAATAAGAGAGAAGGAGAAGCATGGTTATGAAGAACAGGGAGGTGAGGAGGCAAACTGCATTCAAATGGGTACCTCTGAAAACATTATAGATTTGTAGAAAAGAAGCAGAGCAAATTAGTTAAAATTAAAAGACTAGATACAGGAAAAGAGGTGGGAAGTAAGGTGAGGGGAAGTGATGAGAAGTGAGTGGATAAGAAGTAGGAGAAGTGAGGCGAATGAGGTGGAAGTAGGAAAATATGAGAGAAGTTGTAGTGAAAATTGGGCAAATGAGGGTAGAGTAGTGGAAATTACAGTGGGGGGGGGGGGTACGAGGGAAATTGAGAATAGGGTATTTTGTATCGTTAACATAGAAAATAATTTTCCTAATTGGAAAATCATAAAGAGCAGCTAAATACAGACTTCACTTCGTCAGCAATTCTAATTTTCACCAATAGGGTAAGATGCGAGAAGTAACGGAAACAAGGTAATTAGAATTTGGGTCAGGCAAAGTGAGGTGGAAATAGCGCAAGGGGAGTGCGGGAGTTGACCGAATAGAGAACTTAAAGGGAAGTAGGGAAAGTAGGAAAATTCTGTCGTGGGAATGTAGGAAAAGTAAAGGAAACAAGAAGAAACAAGGAAAGGGGATGTATGTGATATGAGAGAAGCAAAAGTATTTAAAGTAGGAAAAATTACACATAGGATAATAAGGGCAGTTAAGGGAATTGATGGAAGAAGAAGTATGGTAATGCTGTACTGGGAATTTTTCATCGTTAAAATAGAAAATAATGTTCCTAATCCGAAAATTATGTAGAGCACCTAAATACATACTTTTCATCCATTCCTCTTTAATATACGAAATAGTGGAAATGAGGTAAAATTAAGGGATCAGAAGTTGGGAAAATATTGAGAATTATGGTGAGGGGAAATTTTTACTAATGAGGGCTTAATAAGTAGGAGAAGTGAAGAGAAATGAGGTGGGAAGTAGTACGGGACGTAGGAGAAAATTATTGGAGGGATATGGGAGATAAAGGACATTAAGAAAAGGGCGGGTAAGAGAAGATAAAGGAAAGTAGGTAAAATGAGCGACAGGAAATTTAAGGGGGCATAAAAGAAAGTATTAAAATTATTATAAATAAGGTTAAATAGGGTAGGGGAACTTAAGGTTGGTGAAAAAATGTAGGGGAAGAGGTAGGGTGTTATGAGGGGAGGGATTTTATGGAAGGAGGTAGTTTGAAAAATTTAGTGAATGTTCTAATATGGTTTCAATTGAAAACTGAATTGTACCCAATAAGAAAATCCAACTAATTGTCATTGAGGTTGAATTATTGTTAATTAAAAAATGTTATAATACATTTTTATTCAGTATAATTATAATTATAATTATAATTATAATTTATTACAATTATAATTCATAATATTATAATTATAATTATTTGTTAAACATTCGTCTTTTTTAATAGAAATTCATATTTTTGTGTAGAAGTCCTCCTGCTAAGTTTAAAATTAAAATCTTTGCTAAAACCTTCATTTTTTGGGTTAGAAATTCATTCATACATTTTTTTTAAGTAATCTTTTTTTATTTTGCATTTTTTTTGTTTTGGGATAAAAAAATCGTCCTTTTAAATTTAAAATTCAAATCTTTAAAAAAACTTTATTTTTTGTTGGCTTGAATGTTCTTTTTTTTAAACTTATTCATTTTTTTCAAAAATCAACTATTTCTAAAAATTCACATCCTTGCTAGAAAAGTTGATAATTCTACTATTTTTGAAAATCAACATATTAACATATGTAATAATTTATTTTTGGTACAAAATAAAATTTTTCAGGGACCTTCGTCTTTTTGAATAGATAATTCATATTTTTGTATGAAAAAGTCATCCTGCTAAATTAAAAATTCAAATTTTTGCTAAACAATTATTTTATTTTGGCCTAAACAGTCAACTATTTGGTTAAAAATTAAATTTTTGGATGAAATATACTCGCTTTGGCTGAAAATTTAACGACTTAGTTAAAAGTACATCTATTTTGTGAGAAAAGTGTTGTTCATGTTTGAAAATGAATTTTTGGGGTTTGAAAATAAATTTGTTTTCTAAAACGTAGAACTGCTTAGCTCTAAAGCTCAAATCTTTATTTAAACCTTGTTTTATATTAAATGCAGTACATCACATACCCATTAATTTAAAAAATATTTTATTATTTATTATTTTTAATTCCCCCTATTTCCCCTATTTTGATGGCTAAAATATTGGACTCTTCAAGTCCTTTAAAAAATTGCTTTTGTATTTTCCGTATCTTATTTCAGGCTTTTATGAAAATAAAACCGAAGAAAAATTATTTAGAACGTCGGGGGGGGGGGGGGGGATTTATAACGTCTCCCAACGTTTTTTTTTGAGGAA
>JAAAKG020138287.1:0-12672 GCA_010014905.2 Druon quercuslanigerum
GAGACGTGGTTATGGCTGAAATTTTACCGCGATTTCGCTGGGATCGGGTGCAAATTTTCAGATTAGCACCCGATCCCTTGTGACCCCCCCTTATGATCCCTTATGACACATAGTTTAATTATATATATATATATATATATAATAAATTAATGAGATATTATATTTTTTATACAGATACAATATTATAAATTTAATACCATAATGGTAACAATAAATAATCTTTCAGAATTCAAAGTAAAATATGACATTCTTTGAAAATTGCAAGAAAGTGCTTCGCTTTTCGCTGCCATAACTCGTAAACTACTAATACGAGAAAAATTTGTTTGTAAAAGAAATAATAAGAAATTTTGTGTTCTAGAACTTCCTTAAACTGCATTAAAAACGAGATATTTCAATAAAACTAATTTTTGACCCTTCTTTGGCCGCCATTTTTTTAGCAGAAGCCTGATTTGGGGGATTTTTTTAGGTTGTGATCAGGGCTTTAAAATGAAGATAATTATCAAGTTTGCTCTCATTCTGAACTGTTGCAAGGTAAAACTACATATTCACTGGACTATTTTCGGTTCCGTGAATGCGAGATGAATAATGTTATTAACTATTTTGGTTTGCAAATTAAAAAATCTTCAAGTGATGCTTTATCAACAAATCCATACAAAAAACCTTCTTGGTCTGATAGATACTTAAACTATAATTTACACAATTAATTTTGTCACAAAATTGGTTTAATAATAGGTTTAGCGGATAGATGTGTTAAATTGAGTGATATCTAATGCATAAAAGGAAATTTTAATAACTCAATTAGAAACAACATTAGCACTTATGAGATTTACAATAACAAACATAAATTACGAAGTTTAGTGTACATTTTATTTGGACATACGGTCTAATAATAAATAAATAAATTCAGATGTCAGAATCTTAATTTATTTGTCAATTTTTTTAAACCCAACGTACGTTTTGACCTTCATTGTAGCTCTTCTTCAAGGTAAAATAACCTGAGTACAAAAGTTAAATATAGATAAAATTAAAATTTCCTAAAGTTTTAATTGAAAATTATAAGTAAATTTATTTAATATTCATTAGCTGTCTTGAGAAATTTAAAAACTAATCCATTTCGAATTGTCATCCTAAATTACATGATTATTAAAACTCCTGAAGGAGCCTTAGTCACTAATTGTTACAAGAATCCTTCATGGTCAGGACGTTATTTAAACTATTATTCTCACCATTTATGTAGTCAAAAAGTTGGTTTGATTAAAGATTTCAATATCAATATGTAATGTCCGTCGTAACAAATTCCATTCTTACTTATCACGATTAATGGTTGTTATCAACAAACCTCGTAAAACAGTGACTAATGTCTGTTCGCTCCAACATATTACAATTTAAATTAAGATGACAATTTGAAATGGATTAATTTCTAAATTTCTCAACATAGTTAATGAATATTAAAAAGAATTTACCTATAATTTGCAATATAAAATAAATAAAACTAAGGTTATTTTACCTGGAAGAAAACCTGCAATAAAGGTCGAAACGTAGGTTGTTTTTTAAAAAATTGACAAATAAATTAAGATTCTGACACCTGAATATATTTTTTTACTATTGGACCGTAAGAACAAATAAAAGAGAGAAATTTTGCATTGATTGAAATTTGATTTTGAATTATATAAACAAAACTAAAAGTAAGAAAAAAAGATGACCGCTGTGCGGGTACGTTCTCTTTGAGCGCACCTGGTGCGCGTGGGTACGATTTTGCGCTTCGTGCTCGATTTCGTACAATTTCATATTACAAATTAATTCGAAAACTGTGATTTAAGCTTCGAAGGAATTACAGCCATAAATTGTAACTGAATTTTTTTTTTATTTTTTGTTAAAGAAGGTTTTAAAGCACCTGCGGCTTTGATGAGTGGATTCTCATTACGAAACAATTCATCCGAATGGTTAAGGAACTCATTTAATAAATTTAATATTAAAGTTTGTTTTAAAAACGCAAATACTTTTGATAATTATTTTTTAAAGAAAAAGGAAAGTGGTTTCATTCAAAATGCAGTTGCTGTTATTTATCTAATTAAATTTAATGTTGTAATGAAGCATATATAGCTGAAACTGGCCAGAGATTTAGAACCACAATTGCTGAACACAAAAGTCATTGTGAAGTTGAAAATTCTAACACACGTTTGTCACAGCATTCTTGGAATTTTAATCAGCCCTTTGATTTTTATTTCCAAAATATTAAAATATTAAAGCTGCAGAAATAAAACAATTGTCAACGACGACGCATTGAATCTATTTTTATAAATACATGTTGAAAGATATAAGTTAACTTGGCACAAAAATACTAAAAATTAATATAATCTATCAAAGTATTATAAAATAGTGTCGTCTTTTCAGTGAAAAAATTTCACAATTTAAATTGAAACTTATTTTCGCGCTTCCTCATCAGTAATCTTAATGAAAACTCGTCCATTGTTTGTCAGCGTTCATTGTGTACACTGTCTTTATGTATCCCTAAACTTTCAATTTCTGTTAGTACTTTCTAACCTACGATAAAGTTTCTTTCTTATTTTATTTAAATATGCACGGATCTGTTCACTTTGTTTTACTGGATACCGCACCAAAGAACTTCCGATTTATTTATTATTATTTATTTATCCATCTAGTCAGAAATGACTTTAATTGTTTTCTGTTATATCAATAGTTAACTTGACCGCTAGTTTTCATTTCTATTTTCACAGATTGTGGAGTGAAATGCTGATATCTATTTTGATCAACAGTAACTACCGCTGATGATAATACAGATTCCCTTAAATTAATTTTGTTCATATAAAGATTGGAATACTGATATGTTTGGTTCAAAATTTATCCAAAATCTGGGAAGAGACTCATAGTGAATACATTTTATGTTCCAAAAAGAAAATATGTTACTTGCCCTTATGAAAATAGCAAAATATAAATGCTAATTAATTGTGAAATGTACTTTAAATAATAGAAAAATTATTATAATTACCAATAGAATTAGGGATAACCATCAGGGCTGTAACCATCAGTGTAAAAGCGATCTTTATTTTGTCCATTTAGAGGATCAACTACTTAGTGTATTAAATTAAACGAAATTTTTTTTAACAGTGACACTGAAGAATTTTTCTTGCTTCATTGTACCATAGACACACATACACTGTTGTTGCCTTTTAAATGACATGCATCTTTCTTGTTCTTCTAAGATATTTTAATTTTTTAAGTCAGCCTCAAGGGAATAAATATTGACTAAATGCGTTAAAAATAGTGTCACAGTTTATGCATGTAATTGTTTTGTGTTTCACGGAAAGCTTGCTTTGTAAAAAGAATTGGAATTTTGAACTCAAACACCGACATAATTTTCAACAAGTGACTCGAACTTTTAGTCAAAACAGATTTTTCAATCAAGAAAGACATCCAGGCAAGTTGTTCTTTTTTCTAGCCAAGTTAGAGTTTTTACACAAAGATTAAATTTAAAGCAGAAAAATGTGATTTTGTGATAAATAAGTTTATTCACAATAAAATTGTTATATTCTTCAGCAAAAATATTTTTAATAATGTCAAGGAATAAATCGTCAACTAAGAAAAAATTTCACACGAAGCAGTATATAGAGTTGAAAATTCGGGATTATAAATAAGAAGTGCTAAGAAAGGTGGCTCTGATCCTGAATTTTTATTATTATGAAAAAAGTTTTTTTAAATAAATAAAATTTTTATTGCTTTTTTCATGATTATAAATCTGTTGTGGATATGCTACCAGACGACTACCTTAATAAAGGTAGAAAGTATTTTTATTCTTAATCAAGCAAAGTCCGTTTATTTTCGTTCATTCGTATTGACTGTGAAAGAGAAAAAACAATTACAAATTAAAATTAAAAGGGAAAATTGTGCAAAAAAAGCTACATCTGATACATCGGATACTACATACGATAGTGAAACATTCCTTTTATATGATGAATTTCTTCTCAAATTCGTCTCTCAGCCTTCTTGTACTGACCTGATGCTAAGAAATGCAGGTTTCATTTAAAAAAACAGAGAAACAGGTAAAAAAAGGTTATAATTTACACAGAAAAAATATAAATAGTGAAAAAGTGAACAAGGAATGTGCTGTGTGTTCTTAAATAAAAGATAATTACATGAATATTATAAGATGTTCGCTTTTTTTATCAGTGTAGTAATATATGAAGGTGTTCGTTTTTTGATCTACTGATCTTCAAGTTTCTTATTTAAAACAAGCTTTCGCTCTACGATGCGGAAGCTCTTCAGGTTACATTTTTTGTGATTCTCTTTATCTATCTGAAGAAAATAGAACGGTTTCTTTAAAAAAAACTAGGTCAAATTTATGAGTAATGTTGTACATTGTAAAATATAGAACATAACCCATAAACTTACGGACGTGACAGTTACGTTCGGAGTCGACTATGAGTACAAAAATCAAGGTTAAAAACTTTTAAATACAATAAAAAATATTTTACTAGTGGAAACATCATTCTTCTTCTCCTGTTTTTGCCTCAACATTGTAAAAAATTAAAATTAAAATTGTGGGCCAACACACATTCTTGTTCGCAATTTCGAGAGAATGGTATACTACGTCTCAAAACATAACTGACTATATATTCTAGCTTTTTAAGTCTGAGTACAGATGGCCATTGGCGCCTATTTTTGAAACTTAAAAGGGACTTACGTATTTTGAAAAAAAAATTTATTTTAGCAATTGTTTGTCGATAAAATAAGACTGGTATATTTTACTCAGAAATTCAATATCGGATCTTTTGTTAACAGAGTTTGTATTCTTGACAATATAAAACATTTCTTTAAAATTTCTCTTTTTATTATGTCTTTCATGACTTAAAATTTTAGTATGTGCAAATAAAAATTGATGATCATGAACATGTGAGTGATCAACTAATGCAGTGCCTGTTGTATCTTTTTTGCAATCATTTTTATGTTCTTTGATCCTCGTTTCTACGTCTCTTTTTGTTTGTCCTATATAAACGGAACCACATTCACACGGAATGTTGTAAATTACATGTGTTTTTAGATTAAAAGAAGCAATATCTTTGTGATTGGAAAAACATTTATAAAAGTCTTTTTGGTATGTAAAAACTACTTTGATGTCATATCATTTAAAAAAAATTATTAAAAAATCTGGAATGTTCCTTAACAAAAGGCAAAATGACAACTTTTTTGTAGTCGAACGTTTGTGAATTTTGAACTTGAGGCTGTATATTTATATTTTTTAACTTTTCCATTCGTCTATTAATGTATTTGTTTATAAATTTAATTAAAAATCACTATCTTTTAAAATTTCTTTAACTTTGAGAATATTGTCCAACACCTTTATATATAATTATATGAAGTAACTTTGTAAGTGCAGAGACTTAAATGTTCATTTTATTTCATTAAAGAGTCTACTTACCTGTATACATTCTTGGTTAAAAATTTACCATTTGCGTAAAAATTAAACAATTTTGTTTAGGAAATTTCGGTTGAAAACTAAGACAATTTGGTAGACAACGTAACCCCTTTTTTTTGCAAAATAAACTTTCTGTTAAAAATTTAACAGTTTTGGCGAAAACCCGTCTTTTTAACATAAAAACTTAACACATGGGTTTAATTTTTTTTTTTTGACTGAAAAATGTATCTTGGTCAAAAATTTAATAATTTGGGTTGATAATTAATCGATATCAGTTAAGGGTTTTAGTATTTTGTCGAGAATTCAACTATTTGGTTGCAAATTAACTTTTTCGTTAAAAATTTTCGCGTAGAACATTTAACTGTTTAGTTTGAAATTAATGTCGTTTGATGGATCATTTAATGTTTTGCTTATAATTTAACTATTCTTGGTTTGAAACAAATATTTTCGTTTTATCAAAATATAAACTAGGAAATTTTTCTTTGAAATTTCATCTTTTTTGGATGAAAATAAAAAATACTGTGTTGAAATTTGAACTTATTTGTTTAAAGTTTATTTTTTTACTTTAAGATTGATTTTTGCTTGATTTATTGTCAGAAAATCTAATTTTTGGTTAAAAGTTCAAACATATTTGTTCGAAAATTCCCGCAGTTTGTTTTTCTGGTTTGAAAATTCATTTCCTTTGGTAAACACTCAACCTTTTGATTATAAATTTAAATTTAAATGAAAAAATTAATGTTCTAAGAGTTAGAGTTTAAATCTTTCTGATATAAGATAATAATATTTTTAGTTTAAGTTTTAACTATGGCCAAAATTTAATGTATCTGTTGACAAAGAGCATTTTTGTATTTGAAGAATCATTAATTAAGATAAAAAATGATTTCTTTTGTTAAAAATGTAACTATTATTTGTTTTGCAGAGAATTTGTGATTTTCTTCGTTAAAATTCTAAAAGTTAATTTAAAGGATCCCAGGATCCTTATGGGAAATGGCTCTCAACTAAAAATTCTGAAACTTCCATTCCTGTCAATGGTTTCATGCATTTTGCAGCAGCATAAAGATGCATTGCTGAGCATATAAACTAGAATGAGGCAGCTTATAAGACCATAATTATGCGTTATTGTTATAATATTTAGTATGATACAAAATAATTAATGTAATTATGATTATGAAATCATTTTGCCTAAGTGTGTCTTTTGATGCAAACTCCTGAATGAACAAGAATCCAGCGATTAAATGTAGAACACAACAAGCACATAAAAAATGCTTCTATAGCTATATAAAAAAATTGGTTTAAAAATGTTCGTACAAAAATAAAAAAAAAAGGAAAAAAGAGTTTCGGCACTTATACAACACCCTTATCAAGGCAATACAAATAAAAACAGTAGCAACAAAGAACAGGTGTGCTTTCTTTGATACCTGAGAATCAAATGAGGGTTAGTAGTTCAATCTGTTATAAACACAATAGAAATATCTGTTATACATACATCATAAAGAAAGAAAGTAAAATAAAAATAAAATTTATAAAAAAAACACCGTGACATGTTATCAATCTTATTAGCATAACTTTTGTTTAATTTATCCAAATCGGTTTTCATAAAATAGATAACTTTGGTTTTGTTTTTTAATACAAAGCATTTCGATGAATTTCCTTCTTCTCTCATTAATTTCACTCTGCAACATTTTTACATTATCCCAGTAAAACTCGTGGTCAACATAAACAAATTTCTTTGCATGTCCGGCAAAAAAACTCTTATAACAGCATATACAACATTAGTTCAATAGTTTTAAAAATTTGACAAAAAAATATAAGAACGAAAGTATTATATGAACTATATTCCTTTAACTCCTGCAGATTATCTGGGCACAATATTACTGTTTCTTTTTTATTATGTTCAATTCTAATTGCAATAAGTATCTCAATTAACTTTTGTGGGTAATGATTTAGAAAAAGAATATTCCTAACAATATTCAAATTTCTAGTCTGAAATGAAAAATTGAACAAACCTAGAGCTCTGTCAACTAGGTTTTCGATCACTGCAACTTTGTTTTAAAAAGGATGAGCAGAAAAGAAATTTAAAGTTGGAACTGAATATGTATTTATTCTATACCAATTGGTAATAATATTAGCATCCCGCCCTCTATGTCCAAAAAGCTGATTTTACTATCCAGCTCTATTTTATGAGTAAATTAAAATTTTTAATGAAAACTGTTAAAAACATCAATGACTATCTTTAACTTTGTTAGAGGCACACATAATAAGATATCGTCGACATATCGAACATAAGAAGGCAAAAAAAAAAAATTTCTTGATAGCAAAAACCTCCAAATCTTCCATCACGATTTCTGCTAAAATTGGACAAATGACTGAGCTAATGGGAGTACCAAACTTTTGTCTATAAAAAGGTAAAATAAATTTATAATAAGTTGAGCTCATGAGAAAAATTATCCTTTCAATAAAATCTTTCAGCCTGTTCAACTAATTCAAAGGTTATATTCGGAAACATTGCAACAACATCCAAAGAAATTATTACGCTGTCATCCAGGACAGGTTTAATTATGTTCCTTTTTCAAAGTTGCAGATGGTCACTGATGCTTTTAACACGTTTCGTCCAAAACTAAAATTTACTAATGAAATACAGAAGTATAATAGAATCAGTTTTTTGGACCTAGAAGTAATTAGGGTTCGGGATGGTAACATTATAACTAATTGGTATAGAAAAAGCACATATTTAGGTAGAATTTTTAATTTCTTGCTTGCTCATCCATTTAAAAATGAAATTGTTGTAATCAAAAACTTGATTAACAGAGCTCTAGGTATGTACCATTTTTCATTTCACACAGGAAATTTAAATATTTTTAGAAATATTAATATTATTATAATTACATTATTAATTACTTTCTCTATTTCTGATGTGATAATGACAGATATTTCTATTGTGTTTATAACAGACGGACCTACTGACCCTCAATCGATTTTCGGGTACCAAAGAGAGCACTTGTTCTTCGGTGCTGCTGTTTAAATTTTTCTTGCCTCGACAAGGATGCTGTATGAGCGCCAAAACGTTGGTAATGTTCTTTTCATTTCTTAATTTTTATTTTCAACGTTTTTTTGTTGTACTTTGATAATAATAAAAACAAAAAAAGAGCAAAGAAGGAAAAGAGGAAGTAAATGTGGTTGTTCCCCTTCTGATTTTGTTTTTCTCTTTTTTATGTTTGTCCAAAGTTTTTGAAACAAATTTTTTCAGATTCCAATAGAAGCGTTCTTTGTTTGGTCATTGTGGTCCAAGTTTGGTCGCTGGAATTTTGTTTTTATCAGTAGTTTGCATAATTTTGAGTATTGGAAGTTCAATAGGATTTTTTATCTGGATTTCAATCTGACTAAAAATTCTCAATTATTGATGTTTTCTTATTTTAATCATAAATTAGGATTCAAAACAAGGAGGAAACAAAGAAATAGGAAAAATAGAGACAGAGTTAATAGTCAAGATAATATGTGAACTAATGTAGGTTTACATTAACTTATTAGAATAAATTACAGGTACATGATAGCGATCGTTGAATATGGTGCTTAAATTATTTACATGGACCAGTGAATTTTATTTTGACATTCATGAATTTTAGTCGTTTTCGTGACGAAGTAAAATGGTGAATTAACAGCAGAAATAAAAATAAAATGAGCATTATACCTAGAATAAAATTTAAGACTTAGTTTCAATTCTTAATGAATTAAAATAATATTCGCATTGTTATCTAAGGATAGAATAATAATTGTAAAGATTTTTAAACACCTAATCCCAAAGCTGATATCAATCCCAATCCCGATCCCGATACTAATCCTGATCCCCATTACGATCATAAACACAATTTCCATTCCAATCCCAGTGCCACCATCAGTCCTATTCCCGATTTCATGTGCAATTCAATTCAATATACAATTGAGCCTAGGATGGACTTTTCAGGGCAAAAGTGGATCAAAATCCATTAGTCCTACTTGCTTGATTCGCTACTACTACAGAGCTACTATAGAGTGAAGCACTCTAACGTCAATATTAAAAGATCGACATCTCGGAAACTAACGCCCCCAGAATTAAAAGAAGGAAATTTTTTTACGGGTGTTGATGTACTTTCACTCTCTAATCCCTTAAGGTTGCAGCGAGAATACAAAAACTTCGTAGAAGGGCCTAGCCTGGCGAGTATGTATGTTCACTGTCATCTGTGTCGGAATATTATTAATATCAAATTTAAACATTCTCAGAATGGTATTGGAAGCAGGCAAATAAAGTCCAATAATGTCACCATGGGCGTTTACTGCTACAGGAATATCTACCCCGCGATTTATTTTCACGTAGTCTGGACGCAATACTTCTGGTCTTTCCCATTTCAGAACATGTTCGTTAGAAAACCTGAATAATGTCCAATATAAATCAGACGGCGTAAATTCGTAATTTTCGTTTAATCTAAGAGCGAATCTGGCATTAGGTATTTTTTTAAATTCATATTCTTCTCCACCAGGAGTTGAAATAACAGATCGTGCTGCAGGAGATACGTTGTCCCTGGTCTGCAAACTTAATTCTGTGAAACGAAAAAGAAATTATTGACTTCTGATGCCTAAAATATATTTTGATAGGTAATAAAAAGATTTATCCGGTGTTCATATTTTAATTTACACTTTTCGTTGAGAATTTATTTAATTACATTGCCGTGATTTATGATTAAGAAAGTATTAACATCGTCCGAAATTGCACACCTTATTTTTTCAATGGATCTCCACGATTTGAGACCTCCTGAAGCCGAAAATCAAGTTTTGACAATGGTTTCTGTCTGTTTGTTTGTATGTCTGTCTGGCCGACCGTCTGTAAACACGATAATTCTTAAAAAAATGAACGCAACAAATCGAGCTTTAAAACACTTCTTTTAGGTCCTTAAAGAAAGAGCCAGGCCAACAGTTATGTTTCTATCTATATAAAATACTATCGGAAGGCAAATAATTGTTTCAAATACTCCACCAAAATGAATTTCAATATCCACGTCAATGTGCGTCAATAAGCGCGAATATTTCGCGCTTAGTAAAGTGATTTCGATGTTCCGGTAGGAAATGAGCCAATGATAATTGCGCTAATAATTTTGACTATATATTCCGCGGGAATTAAGGAAAACGGGGGGAAATCGGCGTTGACGGGTGATTATTTTCGTATACGCTCATGTAAGAGCAATACTTCTTCGTAAGTAATTTTAAATTGTTTGAAACGCCACGTTAGGCGGTGTGAGTGTTGTGCCACGACCAAAAAGGTAAATTTAATTATTATTGAGAGATTGTGTTGTCTGTGTTTTTATCGTGAACAATGTTCGCGGTATTACGTTTTAAAAACCTATTTTCAGCGTGGTGTTTGTATTTATCGTCTGCTTCAATCGCCTGTCTCTATTCTTGAAAAGCCTGTCCTTTCAATGAAAGCATCGAATTTGAGGGTACGAATTTTATAAGCAGAGGCTGATATTTCTGGAAGGATATTTCATTTTTGCAATCGAGAGTCGAAAAACGAGCCACAGGAAAAATCTATCATTGGAAACTGACATCAAGAAGCCGCACTCGTACGGCCCTTATATATCGACCGCAACTGATTGTTCGTCTTCTTATCAGGTTTTCTTTTTACTTTGTTGGTTACGAATACCATTCTGTGTTCAATTCGTTATTTGATTATTTGATCGGGTTTATATATTTTCGACATAGTGATCGTGTAAATTTGTATGTGTGAGTGAATGTTAATTGAAAATTTATGCTAATCTCTTTTGATACGATATTGATTTTTCTGATTCCTTTTGATCATTTTATTAATTGACATTTGACGTATTTAAATTGAAGTATAATATATTTGTTATTTGAATCGGTATATCAATTTTAAATTTGCTCATTAACCTTCTGCCTGTTGTCATTTGTATTGATTTTATTTGTTAATATCACCAATGTGTAAATAGTTGCTTCCTCTTTAAAATTTATCTTAATAACAGATTCCACTTTAAATTAAAACATTTGATCGGTTTTATAGTCAAAGAAATTAAATAAAGAAAAAAAAAGAGCATTTTTGTTACATAGCCAAGAATCGAACATTCCATTTTCACACCAAACGAACACAGATACTAAAAAAAAGTATAGAAGATACATTAGAGCCCTGCAAACTATTTCAAAGTTTTGCTTAAACCAAGTTTTGATTTTATTTGTTTCTCTGGTTTCATGCGTCAAAAATAATTAGTAGAAAATTCTCATTTTAAGCCAAACGATAAGTAAAAAGAATTGTAGCTTTTAAAAAGACTTAATTTTTTCTACAACCATCTTTTGATGAAACCTAATACTTTAGTTTTAATTAACAAAAATACTATGAAAAGATAAAAAATTTAAATTTTGGGCTAAACGACATTAAATATATGAAAAATTATTTATGCGGAATTATAGCTTATAAAACTTCTTATAAAATTTTTTATAACTATTTTTGACTGGGCTTGTAATTTTTAAATTATTTATCGAAACTAATATGCAAAAATCGAAAATTTAAATATAATGCCAATAGATACAGGATTATATTTTTGCCTTGAAAAATTAAATGTTTTGTAGAAAATTAGTCTATTCCGCTCTAAAGTTCCATAATTTGGTTAACATTCATTTTTTTATAAAGTTCCTAATTTCATAATTTAATTTCAGACATTGCAGAGTCAAAATAAATAATATAAAATTTTCCGAAAAATTAAAAACAAATATGCTAGCTATAATATTTATGGCATGAAGAAGCAACTTTTAAGATAACATTTGTGGGAAATTCTATATTTTTTATATCTTGTTTGTAGCGGATCCTGCATAAAAATTTTGATTTGTTGAGATTTGGCATAATAAATTTACCTGAAAAACGAAATAATGGCTTAACTATAATCGATGGAATGAGTGAACTTATGCGTCACTTTGGAGGATTAAGGGCATATGATACTAACGGACGCCCCTCCACACTTTTTTGTGAGTTAAATAAAAAAAAATTTATTTTGCTAAATTGGATGTATGTGAGTATTGTGTGAGACAACATCGGTACAACAGATACCACTATTATCAGAATAATAGAGAGCTGAAAAACTACTCTAACCTCAAAGTAATGCACATGC
Source organism: Druon quercuslanigerum (assembly GCA_010014905.2). Classification (NCBI taxonomy): domain Eukaryota; kingdom Metazoa; phylum Arthropoda; class Insecta; order Hymenoptera; family Cynipidae; genus Druon; species Druon quercuslanigerum. Next base: position 12,580 of record JAAAKG020138287.1, read on the forward strand.
ACAACATTTTCATTTAGCACAATAATTTTTTTGTATTATTCCTCAAAAAAGAGTCCAGGGCGTCCGTTATGATATTTTATAGAATCTCCAAAT
>JAAAKG020138288.1:0-10905 GCA_010014905.2 Druon quercuslanigerum
AATTGCTATCAAAAATGAGTTTGACAATTTGCTCCTAGATTCTAGAGATATTATCAATTAAATTGTTTTTATATTTATACAGTATCCTTTTTTTTAATTATCATGTTCCTAATTTTTCTTTCTTTTTTCAGAAATCGCTAGGATGCGGATCTTGGGTGTAACGATTTTATTGGGACTTTTTGGTTTGGCCGTTTGTGAAAAAGAGGAGGATACAGATGCCTCGGATGCATTTATGGAAGCTGCTCGGGCATTATTCGCAGGCACAAATAATGATGCTATTGGGGGTCTTCAAGGGATGGCCAGCGCTTTTATGCAATCAGATGCCGGAAAACAGGTGCAGGATCAGTTATAAAAATTGCCTTCTGAAAATCTTCTTATCAGTGAATATTTTAGGACCAAAAATTTTATCTTGAAATAACTTTATTTAATGTCAAAAGATTCTTAACAAAGTTTTATCCACCTAGCTTTTCTAAAGCATCCTCAATTTCCGCCCCTGCTATATTAACACATCAATAAAAATGATAACAAATGTCCATACTTCGAGAGTTAAAATTTTATAGATTAAAATATGTCCATTCAACGTCCAAATATACCAAAAAAAGTTTTATCCACCTAGCTCTTCTAGAACACCCTCTTTCTCCACCTCTGAGATATTAAAAAATCGAGATAAAAAATTCTAAAAAATGCCCGAGCTTGGAGACATACAATTTTATAGATTAAAATATAACCATTTAACGTCCAAATATACCAATAAAAAATTTTCATCCACCTAGCTCTTCTGGAACAGCCTCTTTCTTCACCCCTGAGATATTAAAAAATCAAGATAAAAAATTCTAAAAAATGCCCGAGCTTGGAGACATACAATTTTATAGATTAAAATATGACCATTTAAAGTCTAAATATACCAAAAAAAATGTCATCCTCCTAGCTCCTCTAGAACACCCTCTTTCTCCACCCTTGAGATATTAAAAAATCGAGAAAAAAAATCTACAAAATGCCCGAACCTGGAGACATAAAATTTTATAGATTACAATATGTCCATTTAACGTCCAAATATACCAAAAAAAGTTTCATCCACCTAGCTCTTCTAGAACACCCTCTTTCTCCACCTCTGAGATATTAAAAAATCGAGATAAAAAATTCTACAAAATGCCCGAACTTGGAGACATACAATTTTATAGATTAAAATATGACCATTTAACGTCCAAATATACCAATAAAAATTTTTCATCCACCTAGCTCCTCTAGAACACCCTCTTTCTCCACCCCTGAGATATTAAAAAATCGATAAAAAGTTCTAGAAACGGCCCTAACTGCGAGATATACAATTTTATAGATTAAAATATGCCACGTGTTCAACTTCTAAAATTATTATTATTATTATTAATTATTAATAATATTTTTCGAAAAATGTTTTTTTTTTAATAATTGAAAATGGTTTTTTGCGCGTAGCAAAGTCCCAAGCGTACCCAGCGTACCCAGCGTACTCAGCGTACCCAATAGTTAAAGTGTTTCCTGCTCCAGATACAACAAACATTTTCAATTACAACAAAACAAGAATATTTTCAGAAAAATAGCTCTGCCCAAAACGGTATAAGGGCCTTTAGATTAATTGGTTATACCTACAGGATGACCCATTTTAATATATACATCCAAATATCTGCTAAATTATTCATCTGAAGAAAAAAAAATCTAAACCAAATTTGACCAAGACATATATGTCATGGCCCCCTATTGGGGCGCATTTAATTTTACCATTGATTTTGAACTTGAGGTCAATTTTCAAGGTCAAGCAGATTTAAAAAAAATGGAAACCCCTATTTTTGACTAAGGGTTTGAATAGGACAGAAAATTGTATCTCAAATGTGTACTATGGAAACCTTGTGTTTGGAACCTTGGAGAAGTCAAAAGTCAAGTTCAAATGTCCAAAAAACAATCAGATGCCCTTTTTCTGAATTATCTTGGTCTTCTGGGTAAAGCAAAGGTTTAAGAAGCTTTACAAAAGTCGATAAAATGTAAAAGAGTGAATCTGGGCCTTGAGCCTTGATCTTCAGGTCAATTTTCAAGGTCATTTATAGCTCAAGACGATTTAAAAAAATAGAAATCCCTGTTGTAGGCTGCAGACTCGTAAATTACGGGAAATTCTACATTAAGATTTTTATTTTTAAATCTTTTTTTAACTTTCAGAAGGTCATATCAAGGTCAATTATTTAAAATGCGCTTGGATGCACCTCATGGGAAACAGAAATTACCACATCCACGTCGTGGTTTACGGATAACGCTAAAAGTAAGGTCATTGACCTTGATATAACGTTGTACAGGTCAAAATAAAATATTTTAAAATGCCAATTTTCACGTACAATTTTCCATTTTTTACGAGTCTGCAGTCTAAAATAGAGATTTGTATTTAAAAAAATCGTCTTCACCTTCGAATGAACTTGAAAATGGACCTGAAGTTTAAGGATGACAAGGTGTTTACGGTAGTTCACACTTTTACTTTTTATTGACTTTTTTAAAGTATCTTACATGCTTGCTTAACACAGAAAACCCCGATAATTCAGAAAAAGGGCATCTGATCGTTTTGTGGACATTTAACCTTAATTTTTGACCTCTCCAAAGTCACAAAATAAGATTTCTATGGTATATTTTCGACGTAAGATTTTCCGCTCTATTCAAATCCACAGTCAAAAATAGGATTTTATACATTTTAAAATCATCTTGATCTTGAAATGACCTTGAAAATTGACCTGAAGGTCGAAATTAATAATACGGTTAAATAGCCCCCTATGTCATGGTCCACTTTTGTCTAAATTGTTTTTTAGATGGGGTAGTAGTTTAAAAAATAATAAATAAATAAATAATAAATAATTTAATAATTTCAATATATAATTAGTTTATTCTTATTTACCAATAATTCGTATATTACCTAGGATTCTGAAATTCCATTATATATATTAATGTTTTTTATAATAATTATTAACAGGTTGGTGATATGCTTTCGGGAGGAAAATCAAAAGGTGATGGAGTAGGTCAAATTCTTTCAAGTATTGGATCAATGCTTTCTGGAAACAAAGAAGGCAACGGTGTTGATTTGGGTTCTGTTCTGGAAGCTGTGTCTTCATCCTTGGGTCAAAATCAGCCAAATAAAAGAGATACTGGTCATGAAGAATCAGGAATGAATTTTGAGTCTATGATGAATTTAGCAAGTTTATTTATGGGTCAAGGAAACAACGCCGAAGGACTGATGGGTCTTCTCCCCATGATTTTGGACTCTGTCTCTGCTGGTGATAATTCCCACAACAATAATAAAAAGAAACATGATCATTCCGACCATTCCTGGTGGGTACCACCTATTCTGGAGAACATGCATGTCATGTGGGAGCATTTCCGGTAATTTATTTTTTTTTTTCTTTTTAATTGCGACTATTAATTAGTTTTGTGATACTGCCCTATTTCAAAGGATTACAAAGTTTTTTTTAAGAATCAGGAAAATTTTACTGAGTTTAACCAAATTTCACAAAGATTTTAAGTGATTAATGAGATTTTAAAGAATTTTATGTGATTCTAAGGGATTTTAGAAGATTTCGAAATATTTTAAAAGATCTGACAAGATTTCAAAAGATTTCAAGAAATAACAAAGAATTTTTACGGATTTTCAAAGATATCAGGGGATTTTAATTAGATCAAAGATTTCTAGGGATCTGAATGAATTTGATAAGATTTCAAAATAATTTCAAAAATTTTAAGGAATAAGAGATTTTACACGATTTTTTTGAATTTTGAAGGATCTCGGGGGATTTCTAAGATCTTAAGGGATTTTCATAGTTATAAAATGATTTCAAGGGATTTCCTGGGAGCTTAATCGATTTAAAGATATTTCAAAAAATGATGTAAGATATCCATGGAATTTTACAAGAAATTTTAAGAGATTGTGAAATATTGAAAAAAATCGCGGGATTTCGTGTGATTTTTAAGGATTTCAAGAAATACCAAAATATCTTCAGGAGTTTTCAGAAATCTTAAGGAAGAAATTTCATCAGATTTCAAAATATTTGCAAAGATTTTAAGGCATTTTAAAGGATTCAGAAAGATTTAAATATATTTGAAAGATTTCAACAAATTTTAAAAGGATTTTAAGGCCTTCAAGGGACCTGTAAATACTTCACGGCATTTCGAAGACGTTCAGAGATTTTAAGCGGATTTCTACGAATTTCAATGGTTTTTAATGAATTTCTAGGGGATTTTAACAATTTTAAGCCATCTCAAAGATTTCATATTTTAAAGATTTCAACGGATTTTGAACGGATTTTAAGGACTTTAAGGGAACTATAAATACTTCACGGCATTTTGAAGATTTTCAGAGATTTCTACAAAATTCAAAGGTTTTTAATGAATTTTTATGGGAATTCTAAAATTTTAAGCAATCTCAAAGATTTCATATTTGAAAGATTTTAAGAAATTTTAAAAGGATTTTGAAGACTTTAAAGGAACTCTTAATACTTCACGGCATTTCGAAGATTTTCAGAGATTTTAAGGGATTTCTACGAATTTCAATGATTTTTAATGAATTTCTATGGGATTTTAAAAATTTCAAGCCATCTCAAAGATTTCATATTTGAAAGATTTCAACGGATTTTAAAAGGATTTTATGGACTTCAAGGAAACTCTAAATACTTCACGGCATTTTGAAGATTTTCAGAGATTTTAAGGGATTTCTACAAAATTCAAAGGTTTTTAATGAATTTCTATAGAAATTCTAAAATTTTAAGCGATCTGAAAGATTTTATATTTGAATGATTTCAACGGATTTTAATAGGATTTTAAGGACTTTAAGGGAACTATAAATACTTCACGGCATTTCGAAGATTTTCAGAGATTTTAAGGGATTTCTACAAAATTCAAAGGTTTTTAATGAATTTTTATGGGAATTCTACAATTTTAAGCGATCTCAAAGATTTCATATTTGAAAGATTTCAACGAATTTTAAAAGGATTTTAAGGACTTCAAGGAAACTCTAAATACTTCACGGCATTTTGAAGATTTTCAGAGATTTTAAGGGATTTCTACAAAATTCAAAGGTTTTTAATGAATTTCTATGGAAATTCTAAAATTTTAAGCGATCTGAAAGATTTTATATTTGAAAGAGTTTAAGAAATTTTAAAAGGATTTTGAAGACTTTAAAGGAACTCTAAATACTTCACGGTATTTCGAAGATGTTCAGAGATTGCTACAAAATTCAAAGATTTTTAATGAATTTTTATGGGAATTCTACAATTTTAAGCGATCTCAAAGATTTCATATTTGAAAGATTTCAACGGATTTTAAAAGGATTTTAAGGACTTCAAGGCATTTAACAATACTTCAAAGAATTTAGAAAATTTCTTCGAATTTTAAAACTTCTTAATAAATTTATATGGGATTTCTAAAATTTTAAGCGATCTCAAGGATTTCAAAAGATTTCAGGAAGTTTAAAAAAATATGAGGCATTTCCACAGTTTTTAAAGGATTTCATGGGATTTCCAGAGAGCTGGATCAATTTAAAGACATTTCAAAGGATTATGTATGATATCTATGGAATTTTACAAGAGATTTTAAGAGATTTTGTAATATTAAAAAAATAGTATGCGAGAATTTATATGATTTTGAAGAATTTCTAGAAATAAGAAAATATCTTTAAGAATTTTCAAGGATCTTAAGGGATTTTTATTAAAGTTCGAATTTTGAACGGGATTTGAGAGATTTTCATAACATTTCAAAATATTTCCAAGGCTTTTAACAAATTTTAAAACATTCGAAAAAAATTAATTATATTTGAAAGATTTCAACGAATTTTAAAAGGATTTTAAGGACTCTATGGGAACTCTAAATACTTCACGGCATTTCGATGATTTTCAGAGAGAGATTTTTATGGGATTTATAAAATATTTAACGATCTTAAGGATTTTAAAAGATTTCACGGAGTCTAAAAACATATGAAGCATTTCCACAGTTTTTAAAGGATTTCAAGGGATTTTCAGGGAGCTTAATCGATTTAAAGATATTTCAAAAAATGATGTACGATCTCCATGGAATTTTACAAGGGATTTTAAAATATTGTGAAATATTTAAAAAAATCGCGGGATTACGTGTGATTTTTAAGGATTTCAAGAAATACGAGAATTTCTTCAAGAATTTTCAAGGACCTTAAGGGATTTTAATTAGATTTCGATTTATTAAAGGGATTCGAACAAATTTCACAAGATTTCAAAGGATTTTCAATAATTTTAGAGATTTTTTTAAGTTTTGGGAATATTCACAAAAATGTTCAAGATTCCAACAAATTCTAAAAGGATTTTAAGGACTTAAAGAATTCTCAAAATACTTCAAAGAATTTAAAGGATTTTCAGAGATTTTAAAGGATTTCTACAAGTTTTAAAGTTCCTGATCATAAATTTTTACAGTTTTTAAAGTATTTCAAGGGATTTCCAAAGAGTCTAATCCATTTAAAGATATTTTAAAAAATAATATACGATATCCGTGGAATTTTACAAGGAATTTTAATAGATTGTGAATTTTTTTTAATTCACCGCATTTCACGTGATTTTGAAGGACCTCAAGAATTAACAAAATATTTTCACTATTTTTTGAGCATTTTAAGGGATTTTAATTAGATTTTAAAAGATTTGCAAGAACTTTAAGAGATTGCAAAAGACTCAAATATATTTGAATGGCTTTAATGAATTTTAAAAGGATTTTAAGGACTTCAAGGGATCTCAAAATACTTTAAAGAATTTAAAGGATTTTCAGATATTTTAAAGGATTGCTACAAGTTTCAAAGTTTCTGATGAATTTTTATGGGATTTCCAACGTTTTAAGTGATCTCAAGGATGTCGAAAAATTTCAAGAAGTCTAAAAAAATTGTTAAGGATTTCGACAGTTCTTAAAGTCTTTCAAGGGATTTCTCCGGAACCTAACCGAGTTTCAGAGATTTTCAAGGATTTTTACGAATTTTAAAAGGCCTTTAAAAGGCTTTATCGGAAATTTTTTCAAGGAATACGATGAGATTTTGTATTATTAAAAAAAAAGCCCCGGGATTTCATGCGATTTTAAAGGATTTCAAGAAATCCCAAAATATCTTTACGAATTTTCAAATATCTCACGAGATTTTATTTAGATTTCAAAGTGTTGAATGGATTTAAAGGAATTTCATAAGATTTCAAAAAAAAATTTAACTATCCTAAGGGATTTAAACGCATTCGGAAAGATTCAAATGATTATAAAGATTTCAATGTACTTCATAGAATTTCTAAAATTTTAAGTGATCTCGAGGATTTCAACAGATTTCACGAAATCTGAAAAAAATGTAAGGGATTTTTATTTGTTTTACAGGTTTTGAACAGATATCCATGGAATTTTACAAGGAATTCTAAGTGATTTTGAAATCTTTTTTAAAGAATCAGAGGATTTGCAAAGATCCTGAAGGATGAAGGAATTTAATAGGATTTTTAAAGATTTCAAATCATTTTAAGGAATTTTAACGAATTTCAAAAGATTAAAAGTGATTTCGATGATTTCACTGGATTGCAAAGGATTTTAAGAGATTTAAAGATTAAATAGAATTTCAGAGGATTTCCGAATATTGTCAAGGATTTTAAGAGATTTTCAGAAATTTTCATGGATTTTAAAATACTTTAAGATGATTCAAGAGATTCGGAATTTCTATGAATTTTAAAGGGTTTTAAGGGATTTTAATCCTTTTTTTAGTAATTTTAGGGAATTTTCACGGATTTCAAAGGTTTAATGGAATTTTGAAGAAATTTTAAATATTTTAAGTGATTTAGAAGATTTCATAGAATCTACAAAAATTTTAATTGATTTAAACAGTTTTTATAGAATTGCAGGGGATTCCTTGATTTCAATATTTTTTAAGCGATTTCAAAAGATTAAAAATATTTCAAGTTCATTTTTTTAAATATCTCTAGCTATTCCTTAATTGAAAAGTGCTTAAAATGCTCAACAAAATTTCACTAAATTTGAAATCTCATTTATTTTTAAAAGCTTTCTTGAAGTTCCTTTAAATCCTGCTTAAAAATGTCTAAAATCCCATAAATTTCTCTGAAATCCTTAAAAAATTTTAAATTACCTAAATTCTTGAAATTTCTTCAAAATTTTTAAAGCTTTTATGAATCAAAAATTTATTTATTCTTTATACTTTATTTTATTTTTTTTATTATTATTTTTTTTGCATTTACCTCCTGTCTATTTTAAAGGGTTTTATAGAACCCCTATAAGTTAAAAATAGTCTTTTGCAAGTTTTTGGCGCTAATTATTATTTTATTGCTGTTTATTTTTGAAAAATGGTTTGTAAAACATTAAATATTATATTTTACCAATAATTAAATGTTTACATCAATTGTTTAAACAATTTATTATTTATTATAGCAATTTTCTCTTAGAAGGGAATTAAATAGTCGCGTATTTTCTTAATTGTTTAACTTACTTTCAAAGTTTCTGTTCGAGTGCGAAAATAATTATTTAAATATGATAATAATAATTGTTTAAGCAGTTTATTATTATTTATAATAATATTTTCTTTAAATAATGCTACAAAGTTACGGGTTTTCCCTAAATTTTTCACCTCTTGTCCACCTTTTGTCTACTTTTTAATTAGAATAAGGTAATAATTAATTCAATTTAACCAAAATAATTTTATAAACAATTTATTATTATTTATTTATTATTTCTCAATTAGAGCGAGATAATAATTATTTCAAGTTGATGGAAACAATTTTTTTAACAATTATTTATTAATACTTTTTGTGATAATTTCTTTGAATATTACTAGAAATTTTTTTTGTTTAGTTTTTATTCAAAGTGAGGTCATAATAATTCAATTTAATCAGAATAGTGATTTAAACAATTTATTATTATTTATAACTATATTCTTCCATAATAATGCTAATAAGTCGCGCTTTTTTCTGAAAATTTCCACTTGTTAACAAGAGTGAGATAATAATTATTTCAAGTTAACAAAAATTATTTTCTAAATTATTTATTATTATTTTTACTAATATTTTCTTTGAATACTGCTAGAAATTTGCGGTTTTTTCAGAATTTTTTAAAATTTTATTTACATTTAATTGAAAGTGAGGCAATAATAATTCAATTTAAAGGAAATAATTTTATAAACAATTTGTTATTATTTTTAGTGGTATATTTTTTTAAATAATGCCAGAAAGTTGCGGTTTATTCTTAATTTTTCAAATAGCTTTCAACTTTTAAATTAGAGCAAGAAATTAATCATTTAAATTTGACAGAAATAATTCTTTAAACATTTTATTATTATTTACAATAATATTCTCTTTTAATGATGCTAGAAACGTGCGTTTTTTCTGAATTTTTCCACTTTCTGCCACTTTTTAATTAAAGTGAGGTAATAATTAATTCAATTAAAAAAAAATAATTTTTTTAACAATTTATTATTATTTATAAAAATATTCTCTTAGAAAAATGTCATAAATTTGAGTTATTTTCTAAAAATTTCCACCTGCTATCCAGTTCTTAATTAGAGCGAGATAATAAATATTTCAAGTTGATGGAAACAATTTATTTATAATTTATAATTCAATTTCATCAGAATAATGGTTTAAACAATTTATTATTATATACAACTATATTGTTCCAGAATAATGCTAATAAGTTGCGTTTTCTTTCAAAGTTTCTACTTATTAACTAGAGTGAGATAATAATTATTTCATGTAAAAAAATAATTTTATAAATTATTTATTATTATTTTTTGTGATATTTTATTTAAATATTGCCAGAAATTTGCGGGTTTTTCAGAAATATTTTACCTTTTCATTCACTTTTAATTGAAAGTGAGGCAATAATAATTCAATTAAATCAAAATAATTATTTAAACAATTTATTATTATTTATGACAATATTTATTATGGCAATTTGACAAACAGAATTGTTTAAGCAATTTATTATCCTTTATGACTATCTTCTCTAAAAGTTTTTTTCAACCATTTTTTAATTTGCTTTGGCTTTTTAGTTATGAAAGAATAATAAATAAACATTAGAGATAATCATTTTTTAAACAATCTCTTCCTTTTTTTGGATTATTTTTCTAAAATAGAAGTAGAAATTTGTAATATTTTTAAACATTTTCTATATGTATCTGTTTATTACTGATGGCCTTTTTGATTAAATTAATATTTTTTTAAATTATAAAAATATTAAAAGTATTTTTAGCGTTGCTCTAAGAGAAGATACATTTGAAATAGTATTCAATTGTTTAAATAATTTATTTAAATATCTAATTTTTAGTATAAATTAATATTTTTGGTTTGAAAAACAATTTTTACTAAAAAAATCCTTTAAGAATAATAATTATCGTCGAAAACTGACCAAATCCAATTTTCTACTTATGGGTTTGTTTTCTATGGCTTATTTTGAAGAGATATATTGACCTAATATTGAGGATTATGAATAAAATTACCCAAGATTTTTTTTTTAAACAAAAAACGCACTTATTTTGTTGTGGATTCAAAAAAAATTAAGGCGGGGGGGAGGAGGTATTAGTAAGGTCCAAAAATGTATAGCAACATTTTTTCCCACTCTAGAGGGCAAGACACCCCCCCCCCCCATTTTCAATTTCCGGAGAAAGAAAATCCGTAATTTTTCTTTTTTCGAAATTCGAATATTAATCTGTGCCACCGGGCACTTCAAAATCCCATTTAATTTAGATGGGTAAATTTTGAATTTTCGAAAAATTAAACTCATGTTCCAGGGTTTTTTTAAAACGTGCAAAACTTTTTAGAGTTTTATTTTTTTTTTCCAACTATGGCTTTTTATACCTTTTTCAATTCTTTATTATTCAATATTCGTCAGTTTTGTTTTTTTAGAATAATTATGAATTTG
>JAAAKG020138289.1:0-12671 GCA_010014905.2 Druon quercuslanigerum
AAATTTTACCGCGATTTCGCTGGGATCGGGTGCAAATTTTCAGATTAGCACCCGATCCCGGCGAAATCCTGCGGTTGACATTATGACCAATAGTTTAATTATATATGGAAAACGTTTTTCCTGCTGAATTTTCATTTCTGAAAGTCATTCTGTTTCTTTATAAGACTATATCTTAAAAACTGTTGACTGGATAAGAAGAGTGCATCAAAGATAAAGTCCAATTTGTATTAAACAAATTATCCATATGCAGACTTATAAATGATAACTATGTTAATGACGAGATAGTTGCAATAAAATACAGACAATTCAACTAATACCGGGTGGACCTTTTGAGGATATAAAAAAATTCCCGGTCATTTGTCGGTTTCTTCCAGGTTTGCACACATTTGCACGGTCAATGAAATTACAAAATTTAAGCTCTAGAGCTAAATATTTTTCCTTTTGAAGTAATAAAAACTGAACTGCAAATAACTTTAAGCATATTTAAGCTAGAAATATTAAAAATTAAACGATTACATTTTTGTTACGAGATGAACACTTCTTAAATAAAAAGTTAGATTATTTTCATTTTTATTAGAATTAACAAATCCATAAAAAGCTTCAAAATCTTGAAACGTCTACATATTTTTTCCGTTCACTAAAATTTTGAATTAATTTGGGAATTTTTTCAGAACTTCTGAACATCATTTAATTTCAATTTCTAAATATCTCTTCAACTTACTTAAATTTTTTCAAGGAATTATAGGTATTCAATATTTATTAAACATAAAAATTCAACAATGTCACTTGTAAAATAAATTTTGGCAAAAGGACAATTAAAATTTTAACATTCAAAGTTTATTTTTAAAATTACATTTTACAGTTACATTTGTTAAACTACTAAGACTTTTCCATTGAAACATTTTTATTTTTACGTTAAAATATGGAAATTCTTTAATTTTGAACTGATTTTAAAATTCAATAAATGAAAAATGTATATTTAAAAATTGAAATCCAAAATAGAAAACTTGTAACTGAAATATTTTCGAATTATGCACTCTACCTTTAAATATACAGATCATTATCAATATCATAATGGTTTTTTAAGCATGAGCTGCGTAAGCACAAATGTTAAGAATAATATTCACAGTAGAAATAATTTAATCGATACTACTGCTAACAATAATGATAAAATAGTAAGTAATGTTTTAATTAGTGTACGGTGAAATTTACTAAGTGTCTAAATTTTGGGTTTTCATTTTCTTCTCTTGTAAATACGATGTTGTAGTAGAAGTGACATACAGAATCTTACACATCTGCGTTCTTTTATTATTGTAAATTTTTCTATATGTCAAGTTTCATGATCAAATATGTAATGCGGATACTTCGCTGGTTCCGAGAATAGCCGCAAATCCAGACAGGTGGGCTTAAAACAAGAAATATCTAGATAAAAAATATAAAGTTGCTGATCGAAGCAGACTGCGGGGAAACTCAGAAATAATGTAAATTGTACAAAATTCCAATTATAGATCACGTCAAAAAAATATTTAAATAATCTGCCTGCATTGGGGACACACTCACATCGCGCGCGGCTCGCTAGTTTGAGCGAGCGTAGGCCGCGCACCTGTTGAATCTCGCGCTTCGTGCTCGATTAGGTATTCATCTCGCGCTACGCACTCGGACACATTTGCCTCACGCTTTTCACGCTGCTCTTCTAGGTTTACGGACTTCGCGTGCTCGCTATTTCGCACTTCGCGGGCTAATACTTTCTTAGTAAGCTTCATCGTTATGACATGCTTTTGGTTCAATTACGTCAGTTTTACATAAAGAAAAGAACTAATTTACTTAAGGTTCTTAAGGAACGTTACGGAACACATTCTCACCAAGACACTCGCGCTTCTCGCTCGATATTTAGTTTAAAAATCATGTAAACCTCGCGCTCCACGCTCGTTTCTGCTCAATACTAATAATAGAAACCCAAAAGTTTGAGCGCGCTTTGCGTTCCGTGTTATATGTTCTTCATATACAAATGACTAAATTTGTGTTTGATTTCAAATAAAGAAAGAAATTACTTTACTTCACTGTATATTTCTGTATCTTTCTAATAAATTATACAATCAGAATGAATTTTCCAACTATCTGAAAAAGGGTTGGAAAATAGTATCTAGGCCGATTTTGGAACATATACATATAATAAATTTTCAAATAATTATTTAAATGATTTGCGCTTTCACTTCACATTTTCTGTGAGAATGTAACATGTAATTAATGTATATATACAAAGAAAATACTATTACATTAAATATTGCATTAAATATTATATTAACTTTGCAAAATAATTTAAAAATTCATTGTATTACATTCTTTACCTCGGCCCAGGACTGCTTATTAAGATATTGCAAAAAAGTACAAATTTTGTCCATTAACATGACTTTATCATTTATTCTTTTTCTTCACTAATCTTTATTCGCAGATACCCTGAGAAATGTATTATTTCAAAAAGTGACCCATAAAAAATTTGTATATCTTTTTTGGCTGTGCAATTTTTGTCTACATATTTTTTCGTATCTTGCATTGTTGGACCGAAACATGGAATATTTTATTTTTTATTATTTTTTCTGCGAACAAAATTTAAATTTTTGATTTTTCGAAGAAGTTCAAAAAGTTATTATAATAAACTTGTAGGACATTAAAAAACCAACGTTTCTTCCCTTTTTCGTTTGTTTTTTTGGATTTTGAAACTGCTATAACTCCGGTAATTTTTTTTCATCGAAAAAAGTCATAGTGATAAATTGCTAGTATTTTCGAGTACTACTAATAATTGTACATAGAATTTTCAAATCTACGAAAAAAGTGGTCTTAAAATTTTACAAAATCTGCTCATTTTTTTAAATTTTATCCAAAATACCTGGCTAACGAACTTCACCTTCAATTTCAGACACTAAAAGAGTATACCAAAGGCCAATCGAATCTGTCAATTCTTCTGAAAGTTATTATGCTCACAGTCAGACAGACAGACATACAGGTAAACAGACAGACACACAGGTAAATAGACAGACGCATGCGTAAAAACCTGTTTTTTGGGCTCAGGAGGTCTCGAAACGTGGAAATTTGACAAAAGCTAGGAGGGTCAAATTTTACACAAATCTAATACCTTCTCTGATGAGAAGGTAATCAGCAAAGTTAATGAGAACGTGTCCATTCACCGGGCAGATTTTTTTACTATTAATGTAGTTTTTTAAGAATAAAACAAAAACTACACATCCTATCAAAAAGTGACTCACAGAAAATTTGTAGACCGGTTTTGAGTGCACAATTTTTGCCCAGTCATCATTTGTCGTATCTTGCATGGTTTGTCCGTAAAATATAATTTTTGATTTTTTATTAGTTTTCGTGCAGTAAAAACGTGAATTCTCGATTTTTCAAAAAAATTCAATAAATCCTTATGACAGTCTAGTAGGGCGTGCATAAAAAACATTTTTCTCGTCTTGACTTTTTTTCGTATAGTGCGTTGTTTGGCTGATAATGTTAATTTTCGTTCCTTTTTTTGGATTTGGAAAATGCTACAACTCTGAAAATTTTCATTTTATCGAAAAATGTGATGAGGATAAATTGCTGGTCTTTTCAAGTACTACTAATAACTGTACATAGAATTTTCAAATCTTGAAAAAAGTAGTCTCAAAAATTTTCAAAATGTGCTCACTTTTTGAATTTGTATCCAAAATGGCTGGCTAACGAACCTGACCTTCAATTTGAGACAATAAAAGAGTATACGAAAGGCCAGTCCAATCTGTTGATTTTTTCGAAAGGTATCGTGCTCACAGACAGACAAACAGACATACAGAAGACAGACACACAGAAGACAGACACATTCGTAAAAACCTCTTTTTCGGCTTCAGGGAGTCTCAAAACGTGGACATCTGACACAAACCGTGGAGGTCAAATTTTACACAAATCTAATACCTTCTCTAGATGAGAATGTAAAAAATGTATTCAGTCTTTATACCCGATAACATATTATTAGGTGAATATTTTCTTCGCTACAAAAAAAGTTTTACAACAGATTTAATTAACCATTTATAGACCATAGAAGAAAATGTAATCTTCGTCTTTATTTGTTTAGGTTTGTTTACATATGACAACAAGAGTAACAGGTGTTCACTACGTATGTAAAAAATACAAGAATGATTTAGTCACTCGCACTAAAAATGGCACCGTGAGTGTTATTTCACCATGGATAGTAATTTTCAATCATCTTAATGCATCGGGCTCCGAGTTTAATGCATTTAGAAAGGCATTTTAAAGCCTTATCGAGATGAGCGTTTGTCAATTTTTTTAATGGAGCCTTAAGTTTATAACAGCATTTTTTCGACTGCTGTAAACAGTAAAAGAATTATCATTTATATTTATGTTTAAATTTGTTGAATAACTAAAACCTATTACTGATCTCTTCAATATTTATAGTATGCTCGTCATTACTAAAAAGTTGCGAATTTTTGACCTAGGCAATAACATTTTTTTGACTATATCAAACATGGGTAAAAATATTATAAAGAAGAAAATATTTTTCATGATAGTATAGTATTTTCTATGACAATAAGATTAACTTTTTTAAACAGAAATACAAAAGATCAACTTTCAATATTTAGCGATTTCTATGAACATTCTTTCGGGAATGCAATATTTTCCAAAAACTGCTGATGACCGATACTTCTTTCAGTGTGGCATATAATGTGAAACTTGTTTAATAACTTTTAGGTTGGAAGAGTTCACATATTGTGTTTAAAATAGAATAGAAACAAAATTTGTTATGTACCTTTAAGTCCTTAGGAGTTTTAGTTTTTTCGATTCTATCATAACATTCTTCGCATTGAAAGGTTGCTGTACTATACAGTTCAGTGTATTGTTGTTGGGCCTTGTGGTTAGGCCAACAAACGGTCATAATTTCAACTGATTTTATTCCTGGTATCTTAATAGAATCAGATTTTTCCTAGGGAGAAAGGAGAGCAGAACAAAATAAATAATGTAAAAGGCTCAATTTAAGCGACTGAAAGGATTTGTGCGACGAAGTTTGCTTGAAAAAGTATTTTAAATCTTATGAATCCAGAGAAGTTCCTAATACCGAACAGTTGGAACATTTTTTCATCAACATTTTGTCTGCTCATTGATATAAACAAACAATTTCTATTGAATAATAAAGAATATTTTATGATGTTTCAATGAACCTATTTGGGCGAATAAATTTTTCCTCTGACCCAGTTTGGGCGAATCAAATGTCCCAATTTGGGCGAGCGACGCAATATTAAATTTCCAACAGTGGCGGGATATCGACATCGGTAAGTACTAACACCTTATTTAATGTGTAATCCAGAATTTGACAATTATAACGTGACGATTTCTCACCCTGATAAATAACGTAATTTAAAAAAAATATTTTTATCGTTTACATTTTTAAAATGGCAGTCTCATTATCATTGCCATCGTTTTCCGCACATCGTTATCAATTATTCAATTAATCAAAGAATTGAAATAGTGTGCTTTTTATCTTTAAAAAACGCATAATTTGTACGTAAACGTATTGTTTGTGAACTCTCGCACAAATTCCTACAACCGTTTTTCCGTTTTTTTCCGTCCGTATAAAGGAGGTAGGTAATATTATAAATATGCATTAATTTTGAGTTATATTGACAAGCCCATTCGAAAAACTTATAATTATTACTCACTCTTCAATTAAACACTCACAGCACAAATTTTTTTAAACACTATTGTGACGAAAAACAACACCTCGTATCAACTTCATAACTAACAAGCCGAGAACAATGTTACGCTCGAACAGTCACAGATGGATTTAGCTATAGTATTGGAGCATTCGCCCAAACTGGGTCACCCACCCAAACTGGAACATTTACCTTATAGAGATTAACAATTTTTTAATATTATACAATTATTTATATATCATAAATTATTTTCTACAACTAACCTTAAGAATATCACATAATCTACCGTAGATGTCATGAAAATCTTTTTCTGTTGACTGGTAACGTTCTTTTCGGTAATTTCTCTAAGCCGGGGTTTCATGGGGAGGACTCCAGAGAGCTTCCTGCTCAAGATATGCAAAGACTGTCTGCATCTTAGAAAATATTATATTTTTTATTTTAGTGTTTAATTTTTAATAAATTAAATGTGTACGTGTATGTATGTTTGGTTGACTATGCTAATTCTTGAATGCGGCAGCTAATATGTAATTTGTGAAAATGTGTGAGTGACTTACGTGGAAGGCGCCGAAAGCCAATAAGAGGAAGATCGCACACTTCATGACCGAACAATTCATTTAATTTCTACTTCCTCACAAAGGTGAACCAAAAGTATTTCATCTCAATCTGGAAAGTTCCCTTTTTTTACTAAATATTTTTCACGTGGAATGCTTCTTTGGCCGACGCAAGAAAAAATAAAACTGAAAATAGCATGCTTTAAAACCTCCATGCATGTGCAGTTGCGTCAATAAAAGTCTGTTTTTCTGAAATCTTTGCCAGAATTGTGAGAATATGTTTATATAAGTTTTGATAAGAACTGGTTTGTTCTATGACTCTGAAAATTCTCTGACAAGAATTTCTTTATATTCTAATATCAATGTTTGATGAATGACGATATAACTAATATTTGTGACAATTCAGAACGCAGTCAACATCTTTACAATGTTCGAAAATCTTAGAAAATTTTCGAGTGTGTATAAATTTATATTAAATATCATGCAGATGTATCATGTGTGAAAAAGTATTACTTACACATAAAATCGGAACCCTCTTTTATCTAATAAAAAGCAATAAAATTAAAACATAAGAAAAAGATGCAGCAAAGGGACTAATACACCTCGCCAAAAATTTAAACCTATTAAAGCCATGCCATCTAAGAGAAAAATATTATAAAGAATTATAAATTTTACATTTTCATGTCAAAAGTTATCAGTTTTGTGTAAAATTTGACCCCCTCCTCACTTTTTGTCAGATGTCCAAGTTTTGAGTCCACTATATCCACTATGTAAAATACGGAAAAAGATGACGACCTTGTCGTTGAGTCACATTTCAATAAAAAAATATTTTAATATAGTTGGTTATTTATTAAATTTTTACTTGAAAAGGGTACATAATTAATGATATATATATGACACTTCTGTTTTATATTTTAATATTATACATATAAAATAGATTTTTAAATGAAAATACTAACTTTTCTAATAATTTTTGCTAATTCTTCTTTTTATTAAAAATTAATAATATTTCTTTATTGGAACATATATCAACATGTTTTTATTCATTTGTTATTGTTCGAATAAATTGCATTTTTCTCAATAATTTATTTCAATTTGTCAGAAAAATTTACAAATTTTGTTAAAATAATATTGTTTATATAAATTAAAGGATTTAAAAAATAAATAATAATTGATTGCTTATACAATTGGAAATATCGTTAAATAAATTTATGTTATACATGATCATAATATGCCAGTTAGACGGATGCTTAAAAAAATACTTTTTGAAACAAGTACAATGTGTTTACATAATCAACAATTACCTAACTAACTAAATAGTAATAATTTTGAATAAAAAAACATTTTGAAAACAAAAACTATAATAACAAATTCAATATGTTTAAGCAATTGAAAATTAATTATCCCATGTAAATAAATATTTCACTTGTAAAAAACAGCAATACAGTGCACAAAAGCTCGATTTTATTAGGGATTGAAATTTTTGGTTTTAAGGGTAGTTTTCAGGGACTGGTGCACAGTGGGAGGAAATGCACTTTTTTCGTTCAAAAATGTCCAGAGCCTTCAATTTTGGTCCAATTAAAAATTTTTTTTTTAAATTAAAGTTCATAACATACTGAAGAGCTTCACGCTCCGAAATTTTGTCTCTTCTACTTGTTTATTAATAATTTTCTCATTCAAAGTATGGAAAAACTGAAATTTTTGATATAACAATTTTTTATGCTTTAATAAAAGATTAGGTGAACTTTATATTGTCTGAAATGAATGTTCAGGGACTCATAGAATACAACTAATTTGCTTATTAGTTCATTTATTTTCTTAAAACAAATATAATGAACAAATTAGCAAATAGTCTTATTATCGGTAAAAAAAATTTTCTGTTTGCTAAAAGTGCTTCATATTAATGTAGGAATGATATATAATTACAAAAATAAATGATAAAAAACATTTTTTCAAATTATAATTTCCTTCAATCGCCAGAACGACTTTAGGTATTTCTTAAAATAATAAATATTTATTAATATTTGATACAATATAATAATTTAAATTTTTATAAACAAATTAGATAAACAAATTCAAAAATTTGGCCCTTTTACATAGAAGTTTTTTTGTTTTTGCACTGGAAATGTTTTAGGGTAGTGGATGAATGACTGCTAGTCACAAAAATATTAGAAAAGTTAACAATAAAAATTGTTATTGTTCATAATATTAGAAAAGCTAAAAAATATTATTAAATATTTATTATTTTAAGAAGTACCTGAAGTCGTTCTGGTGATTCAAAGCAATTATAATTTAAAAAATCTGAAATTTTAATATCTTGCCATAATAATTGTTTATAACAATAGTAATTATAAACTTTAAAATTATTTTTGTAATTATTTATCATTCCTACATTAATATGAAGACTATTTGCTAATTTGTTTATAAAATTTGTTTATAACAAATAAATGGACTAATGAGCAAATTATATGTATTCTATGAGTCCCTAAACATTCATTTAAGACAATATAAAAATTGTTATGTAAAAAAATTTCAGTTTTTCCATACTTTGAGTGAAAAAATTATTAATAAACAAGTAGAAAAGACAAAATTAAAAATCGGACCAAAATTGAAGGCTCTGGACATTTTTGAACGAAATAAAATGCATTTTCTCCCACTGTGTGGCGGAGGAGTGTTAGAGGCGTCAAACCTATATGGCCAATACATGAAGTTCTTCATTGGAAACTTATCTACTCATTATCTACTCAGAAAAGGAGTTTGTTTCCCATGCATTTTATATGAAAAACTTTAAGTCAAAACCGGCATCTGTTAAAATAAAAAAAAAAATAAAAAAATAGGGAATTTCTTTTCGTATCTGGAATGAAGAAGGGGGAGGGGGGGGGGTCATTGTCCTAAAAAAAGTGCTTTTGAGTAGCCCTAATGTACAGTGCACACTAACACAGTTTCAGACATGTTGATTCTACTACTTAATTTCCTTAATCTCCTTTTACCCTAGAATTTCAGGGTAACGTTTTGAAATCGTGGACCACTCATTAATCAGCCCAATATGGCGTCAAAGAGTACGCCAGAAATTTAGTTTTTTAATCAACTGTTTTCGAAAGTCAAGAAAGAAAAATAATCTAATGACAACCTTTTATATAATCTACAGCTGTAAAAGATTTATCAGATTTTTAACAGAGTCGGTTAGACACATATGCAAATATTAGAAGTGATACAAAGATGATGAGAATATTTTTATTTCCTTACATTGTAAATCAAAATATCTAATTTAAAATTTTTAAATTGTGATCACATGATCATAATTGTAAATACAGTCGAAGCTATCAATAAGACCGCTACGAATAAGACCACTTCCCCTCATCCTTGCTCGAGCTCATCGACACGCTTCCCCCACTCTCACGCGTACATTGAAATTCCGGTCAGCCGCTACCAATAGTGCCGCCAAAGAAATCGTAATTTTTATGGTTTTGAGGAGACTTTTTTAAGTATTATCCAAATAAATCAAATCTTAATTGTGATATATTCATGTTTTATAATGTTTTTCAACATTAGAAAATATTATTCTTGTCTATAATATGCGCAATGTCAACAATGCGCCGCCATTGTTATGTTTACGTCCTGATCGCCCGCGCGTGTAGTGAAAAGTATATTTAAACGTACATATATCAGTATTAATCTGGAAGAGGAAAGCGTTGAGATTCGGAGAACTAAAATTTCGAAAATTTTTCATATTTTTCAATTATCTTCAATTCTTGTGATTTATCTGAAGCTGCATAAGGATTTGAATTTGGTGAGTATGCGTGCAAATAGTTGCAATATCTTGCATTATAAATATAAGTGTTTAAAACAAACCTACACTGAAAAAAATAATTAAGCTGTCTCAACAAAACGCTTAGCTGCATTTTGTCTTCTGACAAAATATAGTTCGTTTACCTCAATTTCTAGCTGTTTCACTTGAGTATCTAGCTAATATTATCAAATTAATATTTGATTTATTTAGATAATACAAAAAAAAACTCTCCTTAAAACCATAAAAATTACGATTTCTTCGATGGCACTATTGGTAGCGGCTGACCGGAATTTCGAAGTCAGCATGAGAGTGGGAGAAGCATCTCGATGAGCTCGAGCAAGGATGAGGGGAAGTGGTCACATCCGTAGCGGTCTTATTGATAGCTTCGACTGTATATCAGATTCCCATTTATATGCCAGGGGCTTTCGATAAAGTAAATAGGCTTCATATATCTTTAATTATTATATTATTAATAATTAATTCAGAACTAATTATTATTATTAAATATCTTTAAGGTTTTACATATCTATTAAGTCTCTAAAAACTAAATATATAGTTTTTGTTCCTAAACTTGACTGTCTTTTCCATTAGTTTGCAGTTCTCAAAAATTTGGGAAGATTAGAAAACGAAACATCTGCTGTTTACCGAAATAACTGATTTGTTTTATATCTCTTCTGCAGCTTTACATTTTAATCTTTATTACGGTCAGATTTTCTTTATTACTTTATTGATACTCGTTATTCAAGGTACTGTTGAATGTATCAGGGCTTTATTACGGTACAAGCATAGGTTGAACATCCGTCTTACAGACTTTGTCTTTTAAGATTATCTTCAGGAAACTCGACCCTGACCTACTCAATATTATACTTGGGAAAAACCCAAAAACTCTGACGTCAAGCGAGGGAGGGTCTTTTCACCTATCCTAATGAAACTGTTAACCAATAATTGATCTTCGTTTCCCTTTCCCCTAATTTTGTCAATCTCAAGAGTACAACTTTAATTTGGTGTTTCGAAAAAGCAGACTTGCTTTATACTCGTAGAAGAGAACATCGGACCGTCCTTGTTCAGACTAAGGAGTCAAAGTTGTGTATCAATTGTCAGTTTAGTTAAAGAGTCGACTCCGTCACTTGTATTTTTCAATTTTTAAATAAAAATATCTTTAACTACTACTAGTTGTTCCAAACAAAAATTAGGTACATCAAATTAATTTGGGGTATACCAGTGCACGTACAATACCTTTTGCACATTTTTCAATATCAAAATATACTGACAGAATTTGGTGTTTGTGTCAAATTTTTAGAGAGGATTCTAAAGAGACTACCAATTATAATTGAAACAGAAACGAAAATGCTTGTTACATTTATTAATGAAAAATAGCTTTTTTCCTAAATCATTTAATTTGGATCTTTATATTCGAAAGCAAAAAGGCTTGTTCGGATGTAAACTATTAATTCCTAATCGAAACTCTTGATAGAAAAAGTACGTGGCATGTTTGACAATTACTCTTATATTTTCATCTTCTGAACATCATTTAAAATAATTCGGATTCTCTTAAAATTTATTTTTCAAAATGAAAAGTCATTTTCAATTTCTAAATATCGCTTCAACTTACTCGAACTTTTTCAAAGAGTTATAGGTATTCAATGTTTTTTTCAATTCAATGTCAATTGTATGCTCAATATTAATTATCTAGGGTCATTCTTC
This sequence comes from Druon quercuslanigerum, assembly GCA_010014905.2. NCBI lineage: Eukaryota > Metazoa > Arthropoda > Insecta > Hymenoptera > Cynipidae > Druon > Druon quercuslanigerum. The sequence continues at coordinate 11,742 of JAAAKG020138289.1, forward strand.
TAGCGATAACTGATATGTAATTTGCAAAAAATTGTAAGTGAATTACGTGCAAGACACCGAACGCGAATAACAGGAAGATCACACACTTCATGACCGAACAATTCGGTTTTATTTTTACTTCCTAGCAAAGATGAACCCGAAGTATTTCATCTCAATCTCGAAAGTTCCCTTTTTATGCTAAATATTTATCACGTGGAATGCTTACTTGGTCGAAGCAAGAGACAATAAATCCCAAATTATCATCATTTAAGACCTTCACCCTTGTAAAATTAAGTCAACCAGTTTGTTCTGTGACTGAAAATTCTCAGACAAAAATCTCTTCATATTCTAATATCAATGTTTGATGGTTGACGAAATAACTCATATTTTTGACAATTAGGAAGGCAGTCAACATGTTTACGACGTTAGAAAATCTGACAAATATTTCGCGTGTGGACAAATTTATATTAAATATCATGCATATGTGAAATGTATAAAAAAGTATTCTTTACAGATCAGATCAGAACCCTCGTGTCCGCAATAACAAGCAATAAAATTAAGACTTAGAGAAAACATGCATCAAAGGGACTTATACACCTCATCGAAAAAATAAGCCTATGAAAGGTGTGTAATCTAATAGAAAAATCTGCCCGCAGCGCGGGCACATTCTCATCGCGCGCTATGCGCGCAGCTCGCTTCGCTCGCAAGTTTGAGCACGCCTATGGCGCGCGTATGTTGGATCTCGCGCTTCGCGATCGGATATTTATACTTTGTACCAGGAATTTTTTCCCAATGATGTATTTTATTAATTATGCAGAATTGATTGATACTTTGTCAAAAACCTCTTTTAAATACTATATTTGTATGTATCTTTAATATCTTTATATTTTAAATTATGCAAGCAATTCGGTGTAAACATTAAATTTCTCAAAGCTCTGTAGGCTTTCAGGT
>JAAAKG020138290.1:0-12671 GCA_010014905.2 Druon quercuslanigerum
TTATATTTATTCATTATATTTATAAATTTATAAATTTAAATATTATTAATAATAACACAAATAAAATAAATAATAATAATAATGTTAAAGAATCAGTTTTTGAATTGTTTTGTGAATTTTTAACAATATTTTATAAGGGTTTGGTGCTGTATTAGCCGCATTTATAATTGAAGTTTTCAAGTTTAAAATTTAAAAAAAAATTAAAGTTTATGTATTTAAAATTTAGTGGACAGCAATTTCAATTTAACAAGCTTGGGATTTTCGAATAAATATTTTTAAGTACCGCGGAAGACAAATATCACACACTTCCTTGAGATTATTTTTTATTCTAAAATTTAATTTATAAATAAAATTTTCTTTTAATATTTTATTTATTGTTAAGAATTGGACTATTTTGTTCAATATTTGTCCTTTTTGGCTAGATTCAACTATTCTCGATTTAAAATTAAAATGATTTTTGGTTGAAATATTAAATTTTACATTTTTCTTTAAGAATTCATAATTATTGGATAATAATTTAGCTACTTCTTTGAATGTTAAACTACTTTGTTAAACATTCTTTTTTCACGAAGATTCATATGTTTGGTTAAAAATGTAATTATTTTGTTAAAAATTCGTTTATTTCGAAGAAAAATTACGTATTTTGTTGAAAATTTGCTTTCAGTAGAAAATTAATCATCTTAGCAGAAATTTTATATTTCTTATATTTTATATTTATATTTTGATTTTATATTTTTACTATTTTGACTGAAAATTTAACAATTCCATTTTTCTTGAAAATTTTGGTTAAAAATTCATCTGTTTAGGGAAAATGCTGTTTTTTTGTTTTAGACTAATTTTTTATCTGAAAATGTAGCTGATTTATTTTTAGTTAAAAAATTATCTTTTTTAGTTGAAAATTCATCAATTTTTGAAAATATTTTGAAAAATTTATTCTTCTTGGTTGGAAAATTATTTTTATTGTAAAAAATACAAGTATTGTATTGTTAAGAATTTCTCTGCTTGGTTAAAAATTTAACTATTTAAAAAAAAATTTGTTTACTTTTTACTTGAAAATTTATTTATTTTGTTTTAAATTCATTTGTTTTTTTTGGGTAGAAAAATAAATTTCATGATTGAAAAAAACGACTGGGTTGATTGCTTAATTATTTTTTACTGAAAAGTCTATTTTTATATTTTGATTTCAGAATTAATTTTTTTTTATTTTTAGCAAGGCCTTTTTATTAAGAATATGTAATTTTAAGTTGAATATTCAACTTTTTTGTGGAAAAAATGCAACTTTTTGGTTGAAAATTGGTTTCACTTTTGGTTAAAAAGATTTTGTTTAAATTAAATTAAAGTAAAAAAAAAAACTTAACAATTTGGTAAAAAAAAGTAATTTTTTCAGTTTGAACCTGAACTGTTTTGTTGAAAATTAAACTATATGTTAAAAAATTCCTGTATTTGGTTAAAAATTTAACTATGTAGTTGAAAAATCGCTTTTTGGTCGTTGAAATTTAATTTGTTAACTAAAAAATTTACTATTCCATTTTTCATTTTATGTTTATCTTTTTTAATTAAAAATTGGAATATTTCGATGAAAATTCAAGTAATTTGTGAAAAATGTGTATTTTTTGCTGAAAAATTAATAATCTTGGTTAAAAATTTAACTACTTAGTTCAAAGTTGGACTATTTTGTTAAAAATTTATTTTTTGGTTACAGCTACATCACTTTTGTTTGGAATTGGACTATTTTGTTGAAAATGTATGTGATTTTTTAGAAATTCATCTTTTCCGTTAGAAAATTAATTTTATCTGTTTTTTTTAATAAACTATTTTGCTTTGAATTTAGTTTGTTAAATCATTTTTTTTAAGTTCAATTTTTTTTTTTGTTGAAAATTTGATGTTTTTTTACAACTTTAACTAGTAGTTTGAATGCTGAAAAATCTATTAAAATTTTATTTTTATGATTTATTAAAAATTTAGTTTTTTGTTAAATGACTCGACATTTTAGTTAAAAATTTATCTGTTTGATTGGAAATTCATGCATTTAGTGAAAAATTTAACTATTCCGTTGAAAATTCGTTCTTTTTTTTTGTTCTTGAAATTTATTTTTTTTAACTGAAAATTTCGTTATTCCTTTTTTGATTTTGTATTTATCTTTAATTGAAAATTTGACAGTTTAAATAAAAAATTAAATATTTAGGAAAAGTGTTTTTTTTTGCCATTTTTCATTTTCCTATTTGGTTGAAAATTTGTGTTCTTTGTTTGCAAAACTATTTTTCTCAAAATTGGTATTTTTTATTTGGAAATTTAAATATTTTCTTGAAATTTCCTTTTTTTGTGGTTCTAAAAATTGAATTAAAAATGTAACTTCCAATTAGGTTTAAAATTTATGTCTTTGTTTGAAAATTTAATTATTTCATTAATTAATCTGCGTTGCACAACCATTTTTTATTGATTGTTTAATAATTTTGTTGAAAGTTGAACTACTTTGTCAACATTTTATTTTTTGGTTATAGATGCATAATTTTATTTGGAAATTTAAGTATTTTGTAGAAAATTCTTTGTTTTTTTGTTTTAAAAATTAAATTGAAAATGTAACTTCTATTTTTGGTTGAAAATTTATGTTATTGTTGGAAAATTGAATTATTTCGGTAATTAATCTGTATAGTACAAAATTTAACAATTTTATTTTTGACTTTATGTTGGAATTTTTTGGTAGAAAATTTATAATCTTGCTTAAAAATATATATGGTTAAAAAAAATATTTCAGTAGAAAATCAATTTTTGATTGATCTACGTGGTTTAATTAATTTTTGGTTATAGATTCATAATTTTAGTTGAAAATTTAACTATTTTGTGGAAAAATAATTTTTTTAAATTTAATTGAAAAGGAATGTTCTTTTATTTTTAGTAGAAAATTCATGCAGTTTATTAAATATTCGTTATTTATTAAATATGTGGTTCAAAATTTGTCTATTTTAGTAGAAAATAATTATTCTTGGTTATAAAATTATCTTTCTGGTAAAAAATGCAACTTTTGTATTGTTAAGAATTTATCTACTTGGTCGAAAATTTAAACTGTTTGGTTGACGATTCGCATTTTTTAATTTGTTTTTTTAACTGAAAAATTTTGTATTCAATTTTTGACTTCATGTTTATATTTAAAAAAAAAATTTGACTATTTGAAAAAAAATTCAAATATTTTGTGAAAAACAGCATTTTTTGGTAGAAAATTCATAATCTTGCTTTAAAATTTATGTGATTAAAAAAAAAATTTCAGTAGCAAATCAATTTTTGATTGAACGACGTAGTTGAATAAATTTTTTGGTTACATTTTATTTGAAACTTGAAATTGATAAGAATTTCTCAATTTATTTTTTTCAATTTATTGTTAAAATTTATAATTTTAGTTAGAAATTTAACTATTTTGTTGAAAATGAATTTTTTAAATTTAATTGGAAATGAATTTTATTTTCTTTTTAGTAGAAAATTCATGCAGTTTATTAAATATTCGTCAACAATTAATATTCGTTATTAAAAAATAATTTGTTTAAATTAAAAATTTAACTATGTAATTCAAAATTCGTCAATTATAGTAGAAAATAATTCTTCTTGGTGGAAAAATTATCTTTCTGTTAAAAAATGCAACTATTGTATTGTTAAGAATTTATCTACTTTGTTGAAAATTTAATTCATGTCTTTGTTGAAAAATTTAACTGTTTGGTTCACGATTCGCATTTTTTAATTTGTTTTTTTAACTTAAAAATTTTGTATTCAATTTTTGACTTCATGTTTATATTTTTAAAAAAATTTGACTATTTGAATAAAAAAATTCAAATATTTTGAGAAAAATAGCATTTTTTGGTAGAAAATTCATAATCTTGCTTGAAAATTTATGTGATTAAAAAAAAAATTCCAGTAGCAAATCAATTTTTGATTGAACGACGTAGTTGAATAAATCTGTTGGTTAAATTTTATTTGAAAATTGAACTATTTTGTTGAAAATGAATTTTTTAAATTTAATTGGAAATGAATGTTATTTTATTTTTAGTAGAAAATTCATGCAGTTTAATAAATATTCGTCAAAAATTAATCTTCATTATTAAAAAATAATTTGTTTAAATTAAAAATTTAACTATGTAATTCAAAATTCGTCAATTATAGTAGAAAATAATTCTTCTTGATGGGAAAATTATCCTTCTGGTAAAAATGCAACTTTTGAATTGTTAAGAATTTATCTACTTGGTTGAAAATTTCATTCATGTCTTTAATGAAAAAGTTAACTCTTTGGTTGATAATTCGCTTTTTTTTAATTAATTTTATTAACGGAAATTTTTTTATTCAATTTTTCACTTTATTTTTATATTTTTCAATAGAAAATCGACTGTTTGAATGAAAAATTAAATATTTTGTGAAAAATTGGCATTTTTTGGTTATAGATTCATAATTTTAGTTAGAAATTTAACTATTTTGTTGAAAATTAATTTTTTGAATTTATTTTAAAATGAATGTTCTTTTATTTTTTGTAGAAAATTCATGCAGTTTATTAAATATTCGTCGAAAATCAATCTTCATTATTAAAAAATAATTTTTTTAAATTAAAAATTCAACTATGTGGTTCAAAATTCGTCTATTTTATTAGAAAACAATTCTTCTTGGTTAAAAAATTATCTTTCTCGTGAAAAATGCAACTATTGTATTGTTAAGAATTTATAATTTTTTTTTAATTTATTGTTAAAATTTATAATTTTAGTTAGAAATTTAACTATTTTGTTAAAAATTAATTTTTCTAAATTTAATTGAAAATGAATGTTCTTTTATTTTCAGTAGAAAATTCATGCAGTTTATTAAATATTCGTGAAAAATCAATCTTTATGATTAAAAAATAATTTTTGTAAATTAAAACTTTAACTATGTGGTTTTAAATTTACCTATTTTAGTACAAAGTAATTCTTCTTGGTTGGAAAATTATCTTTCTGGTAAAAAATGCAACTATTGTATTATTAAGAATTTATCTACTTTGTTGAAAATTTAATTCATGTTTTTGTTTGAAAAATTTAACTGTTTGGTTGACAATTCGCTTTTTTTAATTAATTTTTTTAATTGAAAAATTTTGTATTCAATTTTTGACCTTATGCTTATATTTTTAATAAAAAATTGGACTTTTTGAATGAAAATTCAACTATTTGTTTAAAAAGTCATGTCTTTGATGAAAAATTTAACTGTTTGCTTGACAATTCGCTTTTTGCAATTTATTTTTTTAACTGCAAAATTTGTATTAAATTTTTGACTTTATGTATATATTTTTTAATAAAAAAAATCGACTATTTGAATGAAAATTTAAATATTTTGTTAAAAATTAATTTTTTTAATTTAATTGAATGCGTCGAAAATTAATCCTCATTATTAAAAAATAATTTTCGTAAATTAGAAATTCAACTGTGGTTCAAAATTCGTCTATTGTAGTAAAAAATCATTTCTTCGTTGGAAAATTATCTTTCTGGTAAAAAATGCAACTATTGTATTGTTAAGAATTTATCTACTTGGTTAAAAATTTAATTTATGTCTTTGATGAAAAATTGAACTGTTTGGTTGACAAGTCGCTTTTTTTGAATTTATTTTTTTTACTGAAAAATTTTGTATTCAATTTTTGAATTTATATTTATATATTTTTTTATAAAAAATTCGACTATTTAAATCAAAATTCAAGCATTTTGTGAAAAATTGGAATTTTTTGGTAGAAAATTCATAACTTTGCTTGAAAATTTATATGATTTAAAAAAAATTTCAGTAGAAAATTTTTGATTTAACTACGTGGTTGAATTACTTTTTTGGTTATAGATTCATCATTTTAGTTGGAAATTTAACTATTTTGCTGAAAATTAATTTTTTTTTTAATTCAATTGGACATGAATTTTCTTTTATTTTTAGTAGAAAATTAATCATCGTGATTTATTGTTTTTGTCAAAAATTCAATTATTTTATTTACAAAATTAATCCGCGTTGAACAAATTTTTTTTTTCATATCCATGTCTTCTGTATATTGTTTACTATTTTATTTTTTTAATGCTGGTTCAGTGTAGTACATATATAACTTTATCGGTTTTCCGTGTTTCGTTTGATACGAAAGAAAGTTCCGGGAGTTTTGTTGTCCAATAACTCAAAGTTTTATTTCCCGTGGGAGGTAAAAGTATGCTTGGAATGCATTTTCGTGCAGTGCATATCGGCCATACGTGTTCTACTCTTGTGCATTAGAAAGTTCCAGGTAGGGGAGAAAACGCCCCAGGGATATTCACTAAAAATCCATCACTATTGCGATTTTGATCGCTGAAAATATCTACTTCACTTGCCAGAGACGCGGACGATTAATGGTGCTTTGAATAAGACAACGGCAAATTGAAATCGCACGATCCAAGTACCAAGTTATTTCCAAATGGCCTTTCATGTTTTAAATGATATTGCTGCTGCCTTTTGCCTCTAGAGATTTATGATCGCCGGCTTTCGTGACTAATTTCAAACCCTGAACATTGAAATCAGTCATTTTAAATTATCCGATCTCTTGTATCAAGAGAGAATGAAATACAGTCGAAACTGGATTTAGTGTTTCTGGATTTAATGTTCCCTAGAATTGACGCCGCGCGGCGGGGATTAGTGAGAGGGCCTATGGGCGCATGCGCGGTGTGCACTCAAGCGTCACCGAACAGAGAGAGAAACCAGAGAAAGAAAAAACAGGAGAGAGACAAATTGGTTCCGAGGCACTGGATTTAATGTCACGCTGAGTCCAAAAAGTGACAATAAATCCAGGTTTGACTGTAGTTAAATTTTTGAACGAAATCCCTTGTGTTCTAAAGAGTTTAAGTGGTCGGAGAAATTCTCACGAGCATGAGAATATTCTCGAGAATTTGCTCGACGTTTATGTGTTTTGGGAATTTAATGAGCATTTACAAGCATTTTGAATTAGATTTAAAAAATCGTATTTTCTATCTTTATTAACACATTTACGACCAAAGCTATCAATTTTATAACATGAGTTTGACCGCAAAATTTATGGGTATAACAAAACAATAAATAGATCAAAAGTATTGTTGCTTATGTTTTTGGGTAAGCTAAATTCGAATCCTTGGTCAAAATTTAAATATTATGACTTTAAAATTAAATATGGCGGCTTTTGCATACAAAAATAGTGAAAAATGTTTAATTTTTTATTTTCATAATTTTTTTTCGAACATAAAACGCGTTAATATCTTAAAACTTCTTGAACCATCGGTGCACAAAATTCTTAAACTTACACTGAAAATTTTTATATACTAGCTTTTTCTTTCAAAATGGCGGACAAAATGCAAAAATGTCCCAAAAGCTGTTTTTTTCCATCATCATTATTTTTCTCAAAAACTTCAAAGTTTAAAAAAAAGATCCATAGATTAAAAATGTCTTTAAATTAACCATAGAACATTATGCAATTTTTTCAGATTTTTTAGAACAAATTTTTGATTTTTCAAAAAATCAAACATTTAAAATTTGCAAAAAAATTTTTCAAAAAATCTGAAAAAATTCAAGAATATTATTTGACTATTTCTTAAGACATTTTTATTCTTTGAAAATTTGTACCAGAGCCTATAGTTTTTGGGAAATAATTGATCAAACTTCATGCGAATTCTTTTCAGCCGTTTTTGGTTTTGGAAATTTACTTTTTTTTACTTATTTATGTCCCAAAAACTATGGGCTCTGGTACAAATATTTCAAGAATAAAAATGTCTTAGAATTAGTCAAAGAATATTCTTAATTTTTTTCAGATTTTTTGAAAATATTTTTTGCAAATTTCACATTTTTTTTGAAAAATCAAAAATTTTTTCTAAAAAATCTGAAAAAATTTCATAGTGCTCTATCGTTAATTTTAGGATATTTTTAATCTGTGTAACTTTTTTTCAAACTTAAAGTTTTTGAGAAAAGTAACGATGATGGAAAAAACAGTTTTTGGGATATTTTTGCACTTTGTCCGCCATTTCGGAAGAAAAAGCACATATATAAAACTTTTCTGTTAAAGTTTAAGAATTTTGTGCACCGATGGTTAAAGAAATTTTAAGATATTAACGCGTTTTATGTTCGAAAAAAATTAAACATTTTTCACTATTTTTGTATGCAAAAACCGCCATATTTAATTTTGAAGTCAAAATATTCGAATTTTGACTACGAATTTGAATTAAGCTTACCCAAACTCCACCCAAACTTTTATGTCAAAATCATGTTATAAAAGTGATAGCTTTGATCGTTAATGGATTAATTATAAATATATTATTTAAATTTCGCGGGCAAATGTTTCGCTTTAAATTGAAAAGGGCGCTAAATTCAAATAATAAAATAAGTCAAAATAATGGAAAAAATATTATTCGCATTAAACAGTGCCTTACTCAGGGTTACTACAATATTCCAATTTCTAAATTTTTCTAGGTATAAAACCAAACATGCACTTGAAAGATTAATAATATTATTGCAAAAAATATTTTTTCTTAATACATTTTAAACACTTTTTAGTTGAGTTTTCAAATCAAGAAAATAAATGTTGAGCCTGAGAAAGGAAAATATGAATTTTTAAACGAATAGTTGAATTTTCCACCCAAAAAAATAATTTTCTACAAAAAAAGACTCATTTTCAACAAATCACGTAAATTTTCAGCTAAAAAATACAATTTTTTCAACGAGAATTAGAATAGTTGAAATGTTAAAAAAATTAATGTTCAACAAAAAAATTTATTTTTTCAAACAAAAATATAATAGTTGAATTTTCTATTAAAAAAATCAATTTTATTTGAAAAAAGATACAGTTTCAATAAAATATATAAATTTTCAACTAAAAAATATGAATTTACAAACCAAACCTAGAATAGTTTAATTTTCAGCTAGAAAAGTAAATTTTAGATAAAGAAAAAAATATATTTTTTACAAAAAATTATTTAGTTTTCAACTAAAAGTATAAATTTTCAAGAAAACTTGGATTCAGCTAAAAAATTAATTTTCAATTAAAAAGAAACGAATTTGCAGCCAAATAAATTTTTTTTATCACAGTGATGAAATTTTGATCAAATAATAGAATTTTCAACACAAAAGATAAATTTTCTATAAAAAAAAAACGGATTTTTAACTGAATATATTTTTTTCCAACCAAGGAAACTGATTTTTAACATAAAAATATAATTGTTAAATTGTCTACAAAACAGAAAATTTTATAGAAAAAAATATTACATTTATATCGAAAAAGGTAAGTTTTCCACAAAAGATGGAATAGTTAAAGTGAATTTTTAACAAAATAGTTAAATTTTCAAGAACAGAAATTTGTTTTTACCAAAAAGGTAAAACAGGTAAATTTTCAACTGAAAATAGATTAATTAAATTTTCAGTAAAAAACTTAATTATCAATAAAATCAAAGTATATTATCAACGAAATAGTATAATTTTAAACTAAGATTCAACTTCTATAAAAAGTTTCAATTTTCCACAAAAAATGGAAGTTACATTTTTAGCTTAAAAAATTGAATCTAAATAATAAAAAATTAATTTTCAATCAATAAGATGAATTTTGTACCAAAATAGATGAATTTTTAACAAAGTAAATGAATTTTCAATAAAATACAGGAATCTTCAACCAAAAATAAGAATTTTTTAACAAACAGTTGAATTTTCCACCTAAAAGATAAATCATCTACAAAAAAAGACTCATTTTCAACAAAGTGCATGAATTTTCATCTAAAAAAATATCACTTTTCAACAAAAATTAGAATAGTCGAAATCTAAAAAAATAAATATTTAACAAAAAAAATGATTTTTTTAACCAAAAATATACGAATTAAATTTTCAATTAAAGCAATCTTTTTTATACGAAAAAAGATACAGTTTAAATAAAATATATAAATTTTTAACTAAAAATTATAAATTTACAAACCAAACCTAAAATAGTTTAATTTTCAGTTAGAAAAGTAAATTTTAAATAAAGAAAAAAGGATTCAGCTAAAAAATAATTTTCAACTAAAAATAAACGAATTTGCAGCCAAATAAATTATTTTTTTTATCACAGTGATGAATTTTTGACCAAATAGTGGAATTTTCAACACAAAAGATGAAATTTCTATAAAAAAAAACGGATTTAAAAAACGGAGAATAGAAATTTATTTTTACCAAAAAAAAACAGATAAATTTTCAACTAAAAATAGAATAATTAAATTTTCAGTAAAAAACTTAAATTTTAATAAAATCAAAGTAATTTTTCAACTAAGATTCAACTTCTATAAAAAGGTTCAATTTTCAACAAAAAATGAAAGTTACATTTTTAGCTTAAAAAATTGAATCTAAATAATAAAAAATTAATTTTCAATCAATAAGATGAATTTTGTACCAAAATAGAAAATTTTTCAACAAAGTATATGAATTTTCATCTAAAAAATATACATTTTTCAGCTAAAATTAGAATAGTTGAAATGTTAAAAAAATAAATTTTTAAACAAAAAAAGATTTTTTTAAACAAAAACATAAGAATTAAATTTTCAATTAATAAAATATTTTTTCTACGAAAAAAGATACACTTTTAATAAAATATGTAAATTTTCAACTAAAAAATATAAATTTACAAACCAAACCTAGAATAGTTTAATTTTCTGTCAGAAAAATAAATTTTAAATGAAGAAAAAAAAACTATTTTTGAGCAAAATCATTTAGTTTTCAACAAAAGGAATAAATTTTCAAGAAAACTTGGATTCAGCTAAAAATAATTTTTAACTTAAAAGAAACGAATTTACAGCCAAATAAATTATTTTTTTATCATAATGATGAATTTTTGACCAAATAGTGGAATTTTTAAATAAATATTTTTTTCCCAGCCAAAGAAACGGATTCTTAACACAAAAATATAATTGTTAAATTTTCTACAAAATAGAAAATTTTATATAAAAAAAAAAGATTACATTTGTACAGAAAAAGTAAGTTTTCCACCAAAGATGGAATAGTTAAAGTGAATTTTCAACTAAAATGATAAATCTTCAACTAAATGAAAAAATTAATTTCAACAACAAAATTTAAAAAAAAATATTTCAGCAAAAAATATAAAATTTCTACCAAAAATAAAATATACTCAAATGTTCAATTAGTAAAAAAAAAATTTCAACCAAAAATGGAACGAATTTTTAACAAAATAGTTACATTTTCAAGAAGAGAAATTAATTTTTACAAAAAAAAAACAGATCAATTTTCAACTAAAGATAGAAAAATTAAATTTTCAGTAAAAAAAACTTAATTTTTAATAAAACTAAAGTAAACTTTTAACGAAATAGTATAATTTTAAACTAAGATTCAGCTTCTATAAAAAGGTTCAATTTTCAAAAAAAAAATGGAAGTTACATTTTTAGCTTAAAAAATTAAATCTAAATAATAAAAAAATATTTTTCTATCAATAAGATATTCTCCCAATAATTCGAATTTTCAATAAAATACAGGAATTTTAAACCAAATATTAAAATTTTCTACTTATGAAGATAATTTTCAACAAAATAATTAAGTTTTTAACAAAAAAAAGTTTTTCAACTAAAATGATAAATCATCAACCAAATAAATGAATTTTAAGTTCCAACTAAGTATTTGAATTTTTAACCAAAAAGGATGAATTCTCAACGATAAACGTAATATTTTATTTTTCAACCTAAAGTTATTTTTTTTATACCAAAAATAGTTGAATTCAACCAAAAAAGTTGAATTTTCAACAAATTATTTTGAATTCTTAACCAAAAGAGATTAATTTTTAACTGAATAGAAACTCTCTATTTATTTTTTTTAATTTTGTCTTTTTCTGTGGAACTGTCAACTGAAATGTTTTTTGATGAAAATTCAAATAATTTAAAAAAAAAATTATTTGGTTGAAAATTTAACAATATTTTTAAAAAGTCATACTTTTTGGTTAAAACTTCGATTATTTTGCAGAAAATTAACTTATTGTTTACAATTCTTATTTTATTCTTAGAAAATGAACTGGAATCTTTTTCGGATAAAAATTTAACTTTTTTTAAGAGTTTTTTTTTGTCATTTTAAAATTCATCTTCTATAGCAGAAATTATATCTTCTTTGGATAAAAATGCAACTTTTTGTTTGGAAATTCAACAATTTAGTAGAAAATTCTTACTTTTTGGTTAAATTTTAATCTAATGAAAATTTATCTTAAAAAAATAGTTAAATCTTTAACTAAACAAAAAAATTTCAACTAAAATCATAAATCATTGAATTTTTAACGAAGGAGTTCATCTTTTAAACAAGTGCAGTTCAATTTGAAAAAAAAGAAGAGTTATCTGCTAAAAAAATTAATTTGCCAAAAGACGAACTTTTAACGTTAACAGACAAATATTTAACAACTTAGTTGAAAAAAATAATTTTTTAACCAAAAATGTAGAATTTTAAACTAAAAAAAATAATTTAAAAAATCGATTGTAAACAAAATAATTAAATATTTAACCAAACTGACGAATTTTCAAATTAATAGTTGAATTTGAAACTAAAAAAAAAAACAATTTTCAACAAGAAAAGTTGAATTTTAAACTAAAAAGAAATTATTTTTAAATAATCAATTAAATTGTAAAAATAGTTGAATCTAAAAAACAGGAAAGAAACAGATAATTTCACAATTAAAAATATAAACAATTTTCTCACCAATT
>JAAAKG020138291.1:0-12670 GCA_010014905.2 Druon quercuslanigerum
ATAAAACTCACAGATGAGGGCCACCATTGTGTGCCGAAACGTTTGAAACAACTTAATTAGTTTCAATTCTCCTGACCGTAAACCCAACAACTTACATCAACAATTTCTACAAAATTTATAAATTTATGCAATACATTCGTCATAATTTTTTCTACATTCTACAATGCTTCAAATACCATAACAATAAGACTTTTTGATATTACTTCAAAAACATTGAATCTAGAGAAAAAAGTTGTCAATAAAAAAGGTGGTAATCTGGTTTACCACTATGCCGCAAAGGGTTAATATTAAGATATCCAAACAAAATCTTATTAAATCAATTGAAATGTTTCAAATCCTTGGAAATAAAATTCCTCGAAAGCGTCGAAAATCTTTTAATTCCCCTGAAATTCCTTCATATCATTTGAAACAGATATGCCAAACCGCGGACTGTCGTAGCTTGGGCCATAATTATTTCTGTGTAACCATTTTTTTTTAATTCCTTGTATTTATTTAAAAGAGATAGAAATATCTACAAATCCTTCGAAATCCCCTTGAAATCTCACATACATTCAAAAGTCGATTGGGCAACCCACTGTCAATAAGTGATCTACATATACTTACTAGAATCAGCCAAGCATTGCTTAAGAGTTGATTCAACTCTTTTGAATAAGTTAGAACACATTGCTTCCATGTCAGCCCTTTTCATTTCACCATGTACGTCTTTTTCTTCCATAAAACATTCAATATTTAACGGAAGATTTGTAGAGTTCGCTGACATTTGCTTTTTAAGTTTTTCAACTTCAGCAAGTAATCTCAAATACGCCCGTGGGTTATTATGAGCATCGATCTTGTATCGAGTTTGAAAATCTTTACAAAAGTGTTCTGCAAGAATTGTATCTATATCCCTTCCTCCTAATTGACTATCAGCAGCACTCGCCAACATCTATAAAACGTAAGAAATTCAGTCATATCTTGGTAACAGAAAAAATGTATGCCTGGTTTCTAAACCGCAACGTTTGAAACCTAAAATTTAATAGCTAAATTTAAAATGACACCAAAATTAACCGAAGATGTAAGTTTAGAAGTACAATATATGCTACAGAAATTTCTTACTAAGAATAAACTAATTTGTAATAAACTTTAAATATCAAGGTTTTGATGCATTTCAGTCGGCTGTGCAATATGATCCCTATCATTATTGTCGAAAACAATACTTATAAGATAAATGTCAACTTTAATCTTTGCTATGAATACATATTTACTTTATTAATGGACCCTAATATTTTTCGGTAAAATACTTCGCAGATATCGAAATTAAGAACTGATGGGCGTAGAGGAACCCTAGTGCTTAGAATCTATTGCAATTTAATACACTCAAGGTCTTGTTTAAATAAATTGTTTGGAACAAATAAAATGTTCAACGCAGAAAATGTGACTTTAATCTTGGATGTCCTACACATTATTCCTGAATTGAAAAATGTATAATTGGTACAATTCTGCATTATAGTTAAATAATTTTCTTTCTTAATTTATAAATTGTTAATAAACTTTCAGTTTATGACAATTTTTCGTCACAAAATGCAATTCTAGCAATAAATTGCAACTGCTTTAGCAAAAAATAGTTTTTTATACAACAAACTGATACACTTGAGTATGTGTTGTCTAACCTACGGGCGCTCGGGGAGAGATGACTTCCCGTAAAAAGAAAAAAAAGGGTAGAGATGCGGGGGCCCCAACCATCGCCCCCAATTGTGAGTTCCAATGGACGCGAATGGCTGACTGGGCTAGTCGTGCACCCGGCATTAGTGATCCCCCCGAAGAATGATCGAACCGAAAGAAGTTCTTATGCGTTACCCGTCTGGGCATTATTACACAATGTAAACGAAATTTGACATGAGTGGGATTTAACGTGACGTTTATGATATGTGAGAAAAAAGCCCGCAAGAAGTTCACGAATTCACAATAGTAACACAGAAAACGAGTACGAATCCAAAAATCAAATAAATAATCAAACAGTTTAAGCCACTTGTTTTCCATTCGGTATGATCAACACGCCGTTTCAAATTATGAGCAATTGGCCAATAATTTTTTTAAATAATAAAGACGATAGTCCCGTGTATTTCCTTGAAGAACTAAAAAGGTTTAAAAAGGGATTATAAACTCAACGATTGCAACATTTCGGAAAATTTAGATGCGTTACTAATAGAAGATGCTAAGACCTGGTGTTCGACAAATTATAATTCTTCGAGAATACTATATGATTTTTACGAAGATTTCAAAAACGCATAGATTAAATAATGGTTTTCAGAGGAAGTAAGACAAAAAATTTAATTTGGCAGCCAAAAACGAACCCAAGACATTAACTCATACCTGGACGAAATTAGGAAATTATTTACAAAGTTGTATCCGAGAAAAAGTCGCGAATGAGAATTACGCAGAGATTACGAAAACCTCAGAATAGAATATAAAAGGTACATCAGAAGGAACGAGTTCGATAATTTTGATAAATTATAGGATTTAGGAAAATAAAGGGAAACTGAGCTAGCCAAATCTAAAATTCCCGGCTAAGAATTACAAATTACTGAGCCTAAAATTGAGGATAAAAATGAGCAAAAGCGTAAAAATAATAACGGACATAACAATAATCTAGAGAATAATACAGATTTAAAATGTACTTGAAGTTGCTAAAATGAATTAGAAGGGCAAAAAATAATGTTCTGTCGGAAACCATTGTCAAACAAAATTTTTTTAAAGGGGCTACCTACCCGTACAGATCACTCATTATTCAAACCTACCTAAAACAAGTTTGATTGTCGATATATTTGAAAACTTAAGAACGTCAAAGATACTTTTTTCTATGCCACGAATTATAGAGTGGGTGAAAATGTTCGATAAGATCCCTAAAACCCACACTTACTATATACACACCTAAAATATTAAAAATGACGAGTTTCATTGTCGATGTTTGAAAATATAAAAACGTCCAAAACTTTTTTTTTATCTCTCGAATTCTAGAGTGAGTGAGAATGTTCGACAAGACCCCTCAAAATCATTCTTACTATATCCACACCTAAAATGTTAAAACTGATAAGTTTGATTTCGATATTTGAAAATATAAAAACGTCAAAAATCCTCTTTTAAATCTCAAGAACTTGTCATTTTTAACATTTTAAGTGTGGATATAGTAAGGGTGATTTTTGGGGGGCTTGCTAATTATTCTCACCTACTTTATAATTAGTGACATAAAAAGAGGATCTTTGACGTTCTTAAGTTTTCAAATATCGACAGTCAAAATGGTATTTGGCATGTTTGAATAATGGGCGTTTTGCAAGGATAGTTAACCTCCTAAATAATAAAAATTTGGAAAAATTTTTCCGAAGGAATATCATTGTTTGTCCTCCTAAATAATTTAAGTAAAACAAATTTCGAAAAAAAATCTTTATTTTGGTTAATATGAATGTTCGTAACTTCAAGTACATAGATTTAAGGGAAAATAAAAATTATCGAAATAATAATCAAAACGGAAACCAAAATAATCGGGGTAAAAAACAAAATGAAAATCGATTTTCATTTGCAACATTTGGATTTCAATCCCTACCTTTATCAAATCAATATCAACAATATTTCAGTCCTAACTTGAGACATAAGACTTTCACCTAGACTTCACCAAAATTACCGACATAGGTTCCAAAACAATAGACCAAGATATCCTTACAGCCCTCACAACCAAATGTTACGAATGTTTAACCATATAAAGTTAAGCTCAATTCATGGTCAAAGCAAACCAATGATAGAATTCCCAACAGAAAAAGCGGAAAATAATTCAGAAAATCATAGTAAACAAAATTACCAAAAACCAAACCATGGGAGTAAAAATCAAAGTCCGCTAAATAATCACGACAAGGACTTACAAGATAAAAAGGTATCAAATAAAAAAAACAGGGATATAAACCAAGAGCAAAGAAGAAATACAAGTAATTCATATTGTTATTATTGCGGTTTAGTAGGGGACTTTAAAAGAAAATTCCCATACTATGAGTACGGATAAAGATGAAATAACGGGGACACAAAGCATTTAATGTTCAGGTTTGTCCCAAAACTTAAATCAGTAGGGATTTTAGACACAGACACGCTAAAATCCCTCCGGATGGCTAAGTTATGACTCAAAAACTTGGTGGTTACCAGGGATTCCTCCCATCTGCTATCCTATGGAAGCAGATCCAAACATGCTAAACCTCCCTATAACGGAAAATAAGATAGAAATTGATGTGTGGTTCACGTGACCAGATTCCTACCTTACCGACATGTTTTTCATTTCCTAACTTATTTCCACACGAAGCACCACATCGAGTTGAAAATTTGGGATACTAAACAAGAAGCATTATAAAATGTGGATCTGGTCCTACACTTTTATAATTATGAAAAGTTTTTTTTGTAAATAATTTTTTTTAGCTTTTTTCATCATTATTAGAATTTAGAACCAGGCCCACCTTTCGTAGTGCTTATTATTAGGTATTCCAAATTTTCAACTCGATGTAGCGCTTAGCGTGAAAAAAAGTTAGGAAATAAAAAATGTTGGTAAGGTAGGAATCTAGTCACGTGACCCACTCGTCACATGGCCTAAAGCCAAGGAAAATAATAATAATAATATAATATTGATTAAAAAGTAAGGAGCTAGTAATACAAGCAGGAAACCGTCATTTGGAAGTAGCATTAACTTTAAAAGTACTAGAGCACAAAAATACTAGTTCAAGGTTACCTAAGGGTACCTATTAATCCTAACCAATCCCCAAAAACACAAAAGCCTAAACTCCTGCAACAAATCCTACGAAGGATATTTCTAGCTTAAAAACCATCTCCACAAGCAAAACTTTAAGAGACCTAACCGAACGATTAAAGACAATTAAACGAATAATTGAAACCTATTTAGATAACGATCATTCCACCTGGGACGAACATATAGACAATTTGCAGTTCGCAATAAATACTACAAAAACTCTATAGCCAAATAGAGTTTTAAAGCGTCGATAGATTTAGAAGGTTACAAATTTATTGAGCAGAGAAAATTTTTTAAAGACAAAAAATAAGTGAAAATCGACATTTTTTCCTCGTATTGCATTACGGGAATGTGATATTTGGAAAAATATCGATTTTATCAGTGGTAGATTCTCTCAGCTTTTTTCCTGCAAATATCAAGCGTTTCTTTTCAAAACCTGAGGAATGATTGTGAACATGTTAACGAACGTCCCCGGACACTTTTTTGTGGGTTAATTCGAAAATTTTGTATTTTGCTACAGATAAGTGTGTATTTTGAGGTTATGTGTGTTACTATGCTCTCCCATAATTATTCTTGAGTGCTACCGGCAGAATCGGTACGACAGAGACCTACATTATCGGAATGACCGAGATCTGAAAACCAGCCCTAACCTCAAAATAGTACACAAGCATACAATTTTTATTTAGTAAGATCATTTTTTTGGCTATATTACCTCCAAAAAAAGTGTCCGGGGACGTCCGTTATAATATTTTATAGCATCTTCGAATTCAGTTTTTAAAAATTTTCATTTTTATGGAGAAAAGCCGAGGGAACTGAATCCGATTTACCACACGAAGAAGTATCAATGCCCTTATCATATAAGTTTAAATAAACAAAAATTCAAAAATCGGCTCTCATAATTCTGTTAAAAATTGAATTCTGAATTTGTCTTTAAAAAATCCAAAATCGGTAATGAATTGCAACCCTACAAGTTGTTTTGAGCCCCGTTTTTTCACTTCACCACACTGTGCGTCGTCAGTTTTGCTCGTTCGCTCTTCTCCAAGACCAGCAGCCCGCTGTCGACGTTGCCTCGTGGGTGAGTGCTCTCGATCCCGCTCCAGACTGCCTCCTAGAGAACATCTTCACCACGATGCCCCGACGTCTTACAACCCACATGAAACCGTCGATCGGACGTTCGACTTTAGCTTTTGCTACCCCGTTCGCCAGTACCGGGTTCTGAACAGGCCACCGGCCATACTAATGTGAGTAGCAATAAATGTTAACTTGATTTGACTTTAAACTGTCGTTTTATTGTGTCTACACCTAATTCTCGGCATTCCATTTCCTGATTTCCCTCCTCGGTATTAACCCATAATATCATTCGTCTATAAATTCAAATACTTTTTAAGAAATAAATCATCGTAGGTTAGACAAATATTGCCGGAATTGTTCGAAATTTTGATTTACACACGAAATATACCTTGGCGATGCCTAAAAAATAAAAATTGGCTATTTGAGAGTATTATTTTATTGTTTTAAAAACCGATCTGTAACCTCGCTTTTTCAGATTTTCCGACAAGATGTAGCGAGGAAACTTTAGAGTAGAAACAACTTTCAGTGGGATATTTATTCCTCATTATCAAAGGAAGATATCTGCAAATTTTCAGATTGATTCATTCAAAATCGGCAACTCGAAAGTTCCCTCGAAACTTTTTGTCGGTGAAACTGAAAAAGGGGATGACCGACTGGTTTCAATTTGCAATTAAGTATCAATACACAATAAGCAATTTTCAGTTTTTTGCTTGATTTGCAGACATCGCTAGGGTATATTTCTTGTGCACATTAAAGTTTCAAACAATTTCTATAATATTTAGCCAACTTACGATGATTTATTTCATAAAAACTAATTAGTTTTAGGCTAGGTTTTTTGTTTTACATGCTTATTATTAAAAATATTAATCTGAGAAAAAAACGCAAAACAGAAATCTCGAGCCCCTCAATCGTAATACAGTAAACTCTCAATTACGTGAACTCGAAGGGACCGGGAATTTGGTAGAACTCAAAAAAAGTTTAAAGAGATCTTATTTATTGCTGAACATAGTTACGGGCAGGGTGTCCAGTCACCTTGAAAACCTGGAGTTTTCCTTGAACTTTTTTTAAATCTTGAAAACCTGAAAATCTCCTTCAATTATTTACAAGAAACTTGAATTAATTTTTTCTTCTTTAAAAACAGTTATTTCATGGAAATGCGAACAGTACTTCAAATCATTAAGTCTATCATGAAAGAAACACTTCGTTTAGAAGAAATCTTGCTACTGAAAAGTTTTTTATTTTTTAAGATATAATTTATCTTTCACTCATCACAGAGTCGGTTTTACAACTCTTAAGTTCACTTTCGGTTTCCTATTCGCAGTCGAAACAGTGCAGTATCTCTGCGTGTGGCCGTTGCAGTTGCACTTCAAACATTTCAATTACCTACGCGGCTCTGGACAGTCTTTCGATATATGACCGAATTTTGAGCAATTATAGCACTTCAATTCTCCCGAAGCACTTTTTAACGGTGGACGACGATCTAGATGACGTCCCTTAGGCTCGAACTTTTTATCCTCCACAGGTTTGCGTCCGGCAGTTACGAACTTTTTCTCTTCTACTGGTTTCTGCGTAGACGAATTAACACTCAGATTCTTTTTAGGGTTGGTCGATCCCTTTTGACTGCGAATTCGTTCGGTCCTTTGGTTGGTCAACATTATGATGGCCCTTCGAAGCTAAAGACGCACATAAGTCGCGGGAACATAACTCCACAAATACTTTCTCCTTTGTGTCCTTAAAGTTCAATTTAACGTCGTGGCATAATTTTACTTTTTTGGGAAAATACGCTGTAGTAGATTTATCTTTACGTTGTGAACGTTCGGTCATTTTCTTCCATTTTGTAGTCGTACTTTCTGCTTTCAAAAATATTTTTCCAAAAACAGTTTGGAATTCACTCCAGGATTTTACTTCTTTGGAATGGACTTTGAACCAGTAATATGCTCCTCCTTTAAGATGTTTTCTCGCAGTCTCCAGAGTGAAGCTTTCGGGCCAGTTGTGAAGTTCCTTCATACTCATGATATTCTCCAGCCATTCCCGAGTCGAAATACTTCCTTCTTCACCAGTAAAGTCAACGATATTTCGACATAGATCAGGCATAATGTGGTAAGACGGCCTCGCCGAAGCACTACTTAGTCCGGGAGTTCTGGCATTTATTTGAGCGTCCGCGAAACCTTTCAACACATTCAACATCAAAACTTCTCGTTCGCGACTCTCTCGCAGAAGCAAATTGAATACATCCATCGGATGATAATCAGCGCTTTTAGCATTCTCATAGTTCGTCTTGTTATCACTAGTGTTCGCACCAAGTTGCGATTTTTGTTGGTTTTCAGGTGCTTCTTGCAAGTCGACATCTACTACAATTTTCTCTGTAGCATCCTTTACATCCGAAGTCGAAGAGCTATCCTGACCCGCATCATCGCCCGGGTCATCTGGAACCTCGCTCTCTTCGTTGTTGGAAAATCCACGAAAGCTCCCCTCATCCTCCCTATCACTGTGATCCGACATAGTCTCTTATTTACTTTTCAGACGGCAAGATTTAATTTACACTTATTGTCGCACTTTGTCTTTCGATCCAAAAGTTTCAACTCTCGAACATTCTGCCACCCATTATCCCATCCTTACACAACCGACCGAACAATCGACTCATCCACTGACCCTTTGATTAAAATTTTCAACAATCCAATTTGATATTTGACAAATTAAGCTGAGATCATCCCACTTCTGATATGTTAAAGGTAATAATTAAAATTTTGTGATAATTAAAGTCTATGGGAATGGATGATCACTTAATTCGTAATAAGAACAGTTTCCATTATATTAATATGAAAGTATGGTTTATTTAAATCAGTTGACATTAAATGATGAATTTTAATTTGAGAATAATAGATTGACTTTAAGGAATTCGTAATCGACGGGAACGTGAGTAGATCGCACGTATAACGCCCTTATCGTTCGCATTCGCTCAAAACGTTCGTTCTTCTCTCAAGCTATCGATCGACTGCCTTCACTCGGCCTTTGTCCCTTTCACGCTCTGTTCGTCGCCGCTCACGCATGCGCATAGCCTCTAGAAATAATCCTCGCTACCCGCTTAGTTCTATTATCGTTTAATAAGAGATGAATTTAAATCTTTAACAACGGTCTTATTTGGAGTTTTTAAAATTTTTTAGGGAACATTGAAAGAACACTTTTTCGCAATATGCTTACAGAATGAACACGATATGGCTGAAAACTACGATGTAAAATTAAAATACCGTTACCGTATTTTAAATTTGTTACGCAAAATAGTAACGCAATAATAAAATATAGTTTCTATATTTTAATTGCTCAGTACACTCACCTTTAGCTTGCCCTTATGAAATGCACATATGCATACTTGAAGACTAGCATAACCACAGTCTACAAAGACAACATTTCGCGGGGGTGCTTCTACGGCTGGTAAATCTTGCTTATAAATTCCGTAACACAGAGCAGTCGCAGAAGTTTCATTAAACAGCCGTAAAACATTTAGGCCTGCGATTTTAGCAGCATCGAGAAGAGCTTGCCTTTCAGTTTGAGTGTAATAGGAAGGAACAGATATCACACAGTCATTAACAACTGTCTGCAGAGCAGTTTCAGATATCTCCTTCAATTTTGTGAACAGCATCGCTGTAATTTGTTCCGGTGAAAATATATGTTCTTCTCCTAAGTATTGTACCTGAAAAACAACCATTACTTAATAACAATACATATAATTTCGTACATTAAAACTCTTGTTGATTAGCTCTTGTTTGGTAGCCATGCAGGCGCGGTTTCAATTCACGAAGCAGGAGGCACACAGATTGCAGCACTTATTTTTGAAATTAAAATTGTTAAGAATATTGAACTATTACAGGACTTTCTACCTTCTGGCTGTTTGAGGACAAATTCTTTTTAAAGGATAACACTCGAATATCTAATTACCAGACATTTCACCCAGTTTTAAGGCGGGGCTACAGTCGTTTAAATTTTTCAACTTTGGGGGAGGGGTGAATGATTTTATAACATCTAGCTGTTTGAGGGCCCATTTCTCCGGTATATCAAAGGCATTTTGTGAAGAAAAATACTCGTAGTGTTTGATATTCGAGACCTAACGCGTGATTTGCAGACTGCTCGTGTGAAGTAGCTCGCTTGGACTTTTGTATTAAAATATACTACTTTCGTTAAGTGGATGTTAATCTTACATGTATGTTAATACTTACATGTATTCCAATTTTTCCATCCGCTTGTTGAGAAGTCTTGAATGGCAGAGCTTGTAATTCTTGCTGCGCATAGGGATCATTATGCTTCCTACCCAACAGTCGCTTAAAATTATAAATCGTGTTCTTCATGTTGGTCACCATTTGATTCTTGGCTGCCACACCAAGAATCCTGTTTTTTCCACTGAACGCCACGCACGATCTAGTAAAAATAATATTGCACTGTGATTAAGGATGTCAGTACACGCCTGAAGTCATCTTATATATCTGCTATATCTGCATCTGTTAAGTCGGTTATTGTCGACAATGACCATGGATCCCGAGCAATGGCATATAATTAATATATAAGTATACAACCGGAAATTCTTAACAATACTTGAGCGTGTGCGGTCAAAGTTGAAATTTGAGTTTTAAACAAAATCCGTTCATGGAGATATGAATTAGATGGACGCAGAGAAACAGGCGTATGGTGAATTCACAATCGGTTCCGGGGATGTAGAGCTGCCATCTACGAAGAGCCGAGAACATGATAGGCTGACATGTTATTGCAACGATTGCCCGTTGGTGATCTAGCTCGCCCATGGAAAGACGCCCCCTCCCCTCCGGCGAACTAAACTATAATAGCCCCTGCGCCTGTTCCACTGACTCCATATATGCATAGGGCGATGATCTAATTTCAGAAACTGCGTATCATTTTCTATAAGTTAGAACACGAAGAGCATGGTAGCATCACATTATGATTTTTCATTACCCAAGAAACGTAAACTGAGTACAAAATTCATCCTTCTGTAACATTTTTACATAAATCGACCATTTTGAACATTTCTCTTGCAATTCCATGAAAAATGACTTTGTTCATTCTGTGAATAATAAAATGTGGTGAAGGTCAACTTTCTTTTTTTAAATGGAAACCCCCTTTTTACATCTGCAATCGATAGAGCAAAAAATTCTACGTTTAGGTACGTACCCAAGTCTTAGGTCAAATGTAACGTTCAAGGTCAGTTAGAGGTTATTTGAAATGAACAAAGTTTTCCAAGACGTCAGTGTAATTCCTAAAGTCAATTTCAACGAGAAATGCATTGGTTAGCTCTGTATTGATCTTGTTACGGCGTTTTGAATATTGTAAAATCATAAGGAAATTATTCATTGAAAGTTCCAGGTGTTCTGGTGAGAAATTTGTTCCCCAAAGAGTACATACTTACTATCTTTCGCTAAAACATTATTATGGCGCAAGCTAAACTTTCGAAACGAGAGAGGGTACCTGTATTAATCATGCGTGGTTGAGGAGATCGAGTTCGATCTTATGATCAAGTTCGTTTGCTTTTTAATCGCACTTTTCGTAGTGGAGAAGGAATATTCCTGTCTTAAAATCAACCACTGAAAGAACTGTAAGGCGCTTTATGAATCGTGGATCTATCAAGGACCTTCAGAGAACTGGTCGGACAAAATCTGCAGGATCTGAAGAGATGCAGATGGACATACCCCAAGCATTTGTTAAAAACCCACACATTAGTTTACGTCGAGCTAGTGATGAGCGTGACGTTGCTCCTGAGACAGTGCGAAATATTTTAAAAAGCATTAATTTCCATCCTCACAAAGTTCATCTGGTACAAGAGCTCAATGAAGACGATCCTGATCATCGGGTTGAATTTTGTGAAATTATGATGGACAGAATTATTAGAGATCCTCTTTTCTTTTACAATACAGTATTTTTAGATGAAGCTACTTTCACTTTAAAAGGTGAAGGTAACAGGCCAAATTGTAGATATTGGTCAAACCTTTATCTAGCATTAATAACGTAATTTGTTGTTCATAACTTTTTTGCTATATTGTTTACAACAATTATTATAATTAACGACCCTCAATAACCAGAATTGACTTAATTTTTTTTTATTAATCCTTGAAACATCATTAAACTTTTCACTCTCGTGATATTTTCTCGTACGACGAGCCATTATTTATTCAAGGCCTTATAAACAATGTATTTTTTATAAATATGCGCTTCCCTACACGGAAAAAAATCCGGGTGCAGGGGGGTACCAAGTACCCTGGAATCAATTTCGTCCGCGTGGATTAATAAAAAAAATTAAGTCCATTCTGGTTATCGACGGTAACTATTTACATCAATTGTTATAAACAATTTAGAAAAAGAAATTATGAAGTGAAATTTGTATGGAGTGTACTTAAATCTTTCAGAATGAATCTGAAAAAAAACAAGTAAAATGGTCAAAAATTTACACCAAAAAAAACTATGAAAAGCGGGGAACAACTGATGAATTTACTTTAATTGCGCCCGTAGATTAACAGGTTCAAAAGCCTTTATGGCGAGTGCAATAAACCGCGCCGAGTGGAATTTTTTTGGTGACTCGAAATACATACTGACCGTAACGGTAGTAGCAGAACAATGAGACTTTAACTCAAAAGTAATAAATGTTTAGGGCGTAGATGCCTATAGGTAGAAACGCGATAACGCAAATGAAGAGCATATTAAGGTCCATTAAGCTAGCACCTCCACAATCGAATTTCGGTATTTTCCATAGCTCAGAATTTTGGGCTTTTTTTGGGCTTTTTTTGGGCTGCAATTAAAAATTTTGGGCTCCTTTACTTTTTTCAAAAAATCATTTTTTTT